>QRFJ01005567.1:0-52246 GCA_006176705.1 Cocos nucifera | reverse complement strand
TGAGGTGATGTTGGCTATAGCATGTTCATTACAGAAACTGGATTGCATCAAGATGGAATCTATCTACCTCGATGGTAGAGGAGCAGCCTTATGATGATCTTGAGAATCAAGTCCAGAAGCCCATGGCCATGGAAAAGTGAAATAATAGAAAGAGTTTCTATTTAGATTTTCACATCGGACTTGAATCGAATGATTACATCATATGATAGAGACTAGGGTTTGATGAGTTCATCTAAACCCTAATCTGATCGAGGCTCAAGATAGAAGAACTTAATCACATAGGTAGCTGCACCAAGAGATTCGCATTCAGCTCTGATGGGTTGCCACCATATACTGCTAGGTGTCACTGGAGGATTTTGGGAGCAATTAGAATGATTTAGATGATCGATCATTCTAGCTGTTCGAATCAGAAGAGTTCTAATCCATCGAAAGGAGTTTCGATGATGTCGATCATAGAGATCATGACATATCCCATTACCATATAGAACTAAACCTAACTGGGTCACACAAACAAGGGTTTGAATCTGGTGATCATCAATTGAACTAATTCAGTTCAGTTGATCTGAATGAGATTCAATTAGGTTTAAAGAAATCATCCTAGCACTCGATTGAATCTAGCGTTCTTCTTTTACTATCTTAAATAGTTGTCCTGACTGAGCCAAAGGAGTTTGTGCTCGATCGAAGGCCTTCACTTGGTCTGATTGGAGCCTGTCTAGATCAAAAAAGGATTGTCTTATTTTGTAAGATAATACCTACCATTTTTGGTCACCTACCATTTCTCATCCTTTGACTTTGGTCAAAAGTTGACCTTTGACTGGTCAAATATTGACCATTGATACTTTGACCTTTATCCACGTGTCACGCACCTACTGGAGAGCTGGTGGGGGCCTGTCCCCCTACCAAAACCTGGCAAGGAGGAGGGTGCACGCCACCCTTGGCGTATGCCCAAGCTGGAGGCGCCCAGGAGTCCCTGTTGGATAGGGCCTCCATCTCATTTTTGGATTCCGATTAGACTCCTCCTAAGAACCAAGTTTGACTGATCTTGGGCGCCATCTAAGGAGGAATCCAAGAGACTCTATTCCCACCAATTATATTTAGATCTGATTTCACAAAGAGTTGTGATTGGTTGGGAAGAAGAGGAGTTGGATCACGCATAGTTTATAAATAAGACCCTGCGCCCAACTCAAGGAGAATCTAAAAATTCCCACGCCCCAAGGTCACCTCTCTCTTCCTCCTCCATGCCAAGCCCATCTTCTCCCTCTCCTCTCCATGCCCAAAGTAGTTTGGGATCTTAGTTGGTGCAATCTAGATGAGTGGAAGATGACAGAAAGCTAGAAGGCTGCACTGCTGCAAAAGGACAACTGCTGATCTTCGAATGGTATTTTGAAAATCTTTCAAATTAGATTCAGATCTAATTTTTGGAGACATGATAGAGAAGAAGAGGATCTCCAGATCTAACCCAAGTGGATATCGATAGAGGCCAGGCACTTGCATGGCTAGATCCAGAACCTTCTGCTACTTACAAGATCATCAACGGGTAATAGGATTATCCTACATCAAGGTAAATTAAATTTAATTTAATTTATCTAGATTTTATTTTTAGTATTAGAATAATAAGAATTATATCTAAAATATTCTAGATCTGATTCAGATCAAAGAAAAAAAATTTTGAAATATATCTCTTGATCCGATCAGATCTGAACGAACCTGATCCGGAAAATCAGGATTTTCCTTCACTATGTACATCTTCTGTGAAAGTCCTAGCATCCTATTCGGTCTATCCCTATAGACCTTAATTCCTAGAATAAAGGATGCTTCACCTAGGTCTTTCATGGAGAATTCCTTGGACAACCATATTTTGACTAGCATCAACATGGGAATATCATTCCCAATAAGGAGGATGTCATCCACGTACAATACGAGGAAGACAACAGCGCTCCCACTGACCTTTTTGAAAACACATAGTTTCTCTTCATTTTTGATGAAACCAAACTTTTTGATCACATCATTGAAATGAGTGTTTCAGCTCTGAGATGCTAGCTTAAGTCCATATATGGCTCAGGGTTCCATATGGCTAGGAGATGAGTTATGGTGTAGTCAAACTATAACACCCTCAAGGTGAAGTACCGATGTACCTCAGGTCAAACAACCAGACACACCACTACAGCATCAAGTCAGTCATTGACGAGAAGGTAGACTTCCTAATGACTACTCGAGGTGGTCACGCTCAGTGCCCTCATTCTCTAATGAGTATTTGTACTTTCGCTTCGATGTTTTCACACCATAGACTCAAGACTTATCTACTAAAGAGAAGTGATTGTTCACTAACCTTTTGGATCAATCACCATCCTCGTGATGATCCTATGATCGAAAGCATTTTATGAGTTAATAATGATTATTCGTGTCTTAAATTTTCAACTTTTAAAAATATGAATTATCATTATCATTAACTCAAAGGATGTATCACAGACACTAAATACACATATGTGATAGAAATAACCCATTTTATTGGTAATAGTCGAAATTACAATTTTGCTCCTAGAAGTGTATTACAAGTGTCAGCCAATTCTGGCTTCTAGGGCACATATATCTATAACATAGAGAAAGTATTAAAGAGATTTAGTATGGAAAACTCTTAGAGAGGATTAATATCCTTCAGACATGGTATTCATCTTTCCAAGAAGATGTGCCTTAACACACCTAAGGAAATAGAATGCATGAGCAAGATCCCTTATGCTTCTGTAATAGGGAGCCTCATGTATGCCATGCTATGTATACAACCTGATATAGCCCATGCTGTGAGTGTCACAAGCAGATATCAGTCAAATCTAGGTGAAGAACACTTTACTTCTATGAAATGTATTCTTAAGTACTTAAGAAGAACTAAGGATATGATGTTGGTCTTTGGTAATGGAGAACTCCAAGTCCAAGGATACACAGACTCGAATTTCATGTCCGATGTAGATGATCGAAAGTCGACATCTAGAAGTCTATTTATGTGCAATGGTGGTGCTGTCAGTTGGAAGACTTCCAAGCAAACCATGATAGCAGATTCCACCATGGAAGTAGAATATATCGCTGCATCAGAGGCTGCGAAGGAAGCATTTTGGTACAAAAAGTTTGCTGCAGAAATCAGAGTAATGCCATCAGATGCCATTCCCCTTTACTACGACAACAATGGTGCCATAGCCCTTGCTAAGGAGCTGAGGTCTCACCAGAAATCCAAGCACATTGAGCGGCGATACCACCTCATCCGTGATTACCTCGAGAAGGGTTACGTCGAGGTCAAGAGAGTCGACTCCACAGATAATGTGGCAGACCCACTTACAAAGCCGTTGGGATAGCAGAAAATCGAAGCCCACCTTGAGAAGATGGGACTTAGACTTGTAGCCAATTGGCTTTAGGACAAGTGGAAGATTGTTAGATATATGTGCCCTAGAAGCCAGAATTGGCTGACACTTGTAATACACTTCTAGGGGCAAAATTATAATTTTGACTATAAATCAATAAAATAGATTATTTTCTATCACATATGTGTATTTAGTGTCTGTGATACATCCTTTGAGTTAATGGTAATGATAATTCATATTTTCAAGAGTTGAAAATTTAAGACATGAATAATCATTATTAACTCATAAAATGCTCCCGACCATAGGATCATCACGAGGATGGTGATTGATCTGAAAGGTTGGTGTACAATCGCTTCTCTTTAGTAGATGAGTCTTGAGTCTATGGTGTGGAGACACCGGAGCGAGAGTACAGATACTCGTTAGAGAACGAGGGCACTGAGCGTGACCACCTCGAGTAGTCATTAGGAAGTCTACCTTCTCGTCAATGACTGACTCGATGCTGTAGTGGTGTGTCTGGTTCTTTGACCTGAGGTGCATCGATAGTTCACCTTGAGGGTGTTATAGTTTGACTACACCATAACTCGGTCTCCTAGCCATACGGAACCTTGAGGTGTATGTTGGCTATAGCATGTTCATTGTAGGAACTGGATTGCATCAAGATGGAATCTATCTACCTCGGTGGTAGAGGAGCAGCCCTATGATGATCATGAGAATCAAGTCCAGAAGCCCATGGCCATGGCAGAGTGAAATAATAGAAAGAGTTTCTATTTAGGTTTTCACATCGGACTTGAATCGAATGATTACATCATATGACAGAAACTAGGGTTTGACGAGTTCACCTTAACCCTAATCTGATCGAGCTCAAGATAGAAGAACTTAATCACACAGGTAGCTACACCAAGAGGTTCGCATTCAGCTCTGATGGGTTGCCACCATATACTGCTAGGTGTCACTGGTGGATTTTGGGAGCAATTAGAATGATTTAGATGATCGATCATTCTAGCTTGTTCGAATCAAAAAAGTTCTGATCCATCGAAAGGAGTTTCGATGATGTCGATGATAGAGATCATGACATATCCCATTACCATACAGAACTGAACCTAATTGGGTCACACAAACAAGGGTTTGAATCTGGTGATCATCAATTGAACTGATCTAGTTCAATTGATCTGAATAAGATTCAATTAGGTTTAAGGAAATCATGCTAGCACTCGATTGAACCTAACATTTTTCTTTTACTATCATAAATAGTTGTCCTGACTGAGCCAAAGGAGTTTGTGCTCGATCAGAGGCCTTCACTTGGTCTGACTGGAGCCTATCCAGGTCAGAAAAGGGTTGTCTTATTTTGTAAGATAATACCTACCATTTTTGGTCACCTGCCATTTCTCGTCCTTTGACTTTGGTCAAAAGTTGACCTTTGACTGGTCAAATGTTGACCATTGACACTTTGACTTCTATCCACATGTCATGCACCTATTGGAGAGCTGGTGGGGGCTTGTCTCCCTATAAGAACCTGGCAAGGAGGAGGGCGCAGGCCACCCTTGGCGTGTGCCCAAGCTGGAGGTGCTTAGGAGTCCCTATTGGATAGGGACTCCATCTCCTTTTTGGATTCTGATTAGACTCCTCCTAAGAATCATGTTTGACTGATCTTAGGTGCCATCTAAGGAGGAATCCAAGGGACTCTATTTCCACCAATCAGATTTAGATCTGATTTCACAAAGGATTATGATTGGTTGGGAAGAAGAGGAGTTGGATCACGCATAGTCTGTAAATAAGACCCTACGCCGAACTCAAAGAAAGGTGAATGAATTTCCCACGCTGCAAGACTATCTCTCTCTTCATCCTCTAGGCCAAGCCCATCTTCTCCCTCTCCTCTCCATGCCCAAAGTAGTTTGGGATCTTAGTTGGTGCAATCCAGATGAGAGAAAGGCGACAGAAAGCTAGAAGGCTGTGCTGCGACAAAGGACAGCTGCTGATCTTCGAAAGGTGTTTTGAAGATCCTCTAAATCAGATTTAGATCTAATTTTTGGAGATATGATAGAGAAGAAGAGGATCTCTAGATCCAGCCTGAGTGGATACCGTTAGAGGCAAGGCACTTGCATGGCTAGATCCAGAACCTTCCGCTGCTTACAGGATCATCAACGGGTAATAGGATTATCCTACATCAAGATAAATTTAATTTAATTTAATTTATCTAGATTTTATTTTAGTTATTAGAATAATAAGAATCAAATTTGAAACATCCCAAATTTGATTATGAATTAAAGAAAAATTTTTTTGAAATATATCCCTTGATCTGATTAAATTTGAACGAACCTGGTCTGGAAAATCAGGATTTTCCTTCAAGTAGGAGGCTGAGGGATGGTGAGATGATCCTACGCATCGAAAATGGAGTAAGAGTTATTACTGTGACCATAAGAACCTATCCTCTTTGACTACCATCTAGCTTAAATTTAGTACTTAGGGATTGTTATTATGTGCCCGCTGTAAGCAGGAATTTGATTTTTATTTCATGTTTAGCACAAGAAGGCTATGTAATTAGTTTTCTTAAGGACCATTGTAATATTCTTCATGAAAAAAATAAAATTATAAGTGGTTTCCTCATTAATGGTCTCTACTAGTTACATATTGATGTATCTATTTTTAATATCGAGCAAAATGTGAATGCCGTAAAATGACCTAGGGATAGTCCAAATGATAGGTATCTATGGTACCTAAGACTAAATCATATAGCAGAAGATAGGGTTAACAAATTAGAGAAAATCAGGCTATTGAGTTCATTGACTTTCGAGTTATATCCAATTTATGAATCATGTCTTCATGGCAAAATGACTAAGCTCCCTTTTGTAGGACATGGGGAATGGACCACGGATCTACTTGCCCTAGTATATACTAATGTGTGCAGTCCGTTTGATGTGTCGGGTAGAGGTAACTTTGTCTACTTCATAACCTTTATCAATAATTTATCTCGATTTGGGTACGTGTATCTTATGAGATACAAGTCTGAAGCTTTTGAAAAGTTTAAGGAATTGAGACATGAAGTCGAAAAGCAAACTGAAAAATCCATTAAAGTTCTTCGATTAGATCAAGAAGGTGAATACCTTAGTAAGAAATTTCTGGACTATCTCAAGCAATATGGCATAGTCTCTCAATGGACTCCACTTCAAATACCTCAACTCAACAGGATTTCAAAATGGAGGAATCGGATCCTATTAGATATGGTCCGATTCATGATGAGCTTCACAGACCTTCCTGATTTTCTTTGGAGATATAGTCTGTTAACTGCAATATATTTACTGAATAGGATTTTCTCTAAAACCATTTCTACCACACCGTATGAGATATGGTATGGTAAGAAACCAAGTCTGAGTCATCTCAGAATTTGGGGTTGTCCGGCTCATGTCAAAAGACAACAAGCAGACAAGTTAGACTATAGGTCCTTTAGAGCTCGATTTATAGGACATCCTAAAGAGTCATTAGGATATTATTTCTATATTTCAGAAGACCATAATGTGATTGTGAGTCGACATGTCATTTTTCTAAAATAATAGTTTATTCAAGATAGCAGCATTGGAAAGCAGATGAAGCTTGAGGAAAAAGTCTCATAAGAGCAACGAGCTAAGGACCCTATGGAACTAAATCAGGTTGATCCAATACAATTACTACCTCCTCCACCTCGTAGATCGGAAAGGATTGCCCATCCTCCTGAGAGGTACTTAGGTACTATCTCAGAGGAAGTAGAGGAAATGTTCCTCGTAGGTAATGGGGTTCATGGTGATGATCTCAAAACCTATGACGAGATGATATCGAATATCGACTCTGAGAAGTGGTTAGAGGCAATGAAGTCAGAAATTGACTTGATGCACTCAAACCAAGTTTGGATCTTGGTATATCCACCATAAGAGATCATACCTATTGGGTGTAAATGGATCTACAAGAGAAAGATTGGTACAGATGAAAATGTGGAGACATTCAAAGCTAGATTAGTGGCAAAAGGGTATAGTTAGTGCAAAGGCATTGACTATTAAGATACCTTTTCGTCAGTAGCTATGCTAAAATCCATCCATACATTGCTTGCTATTGCAGCCTATTTTGATTATGAAATATGACAAATGGATGTGAAAATGACATTCTTAAATGGATATCTTGAGGAAAGATATCTATATGGAATAGTCCGCTAGGTTTCACATCCAGTGATACTGATCACAAAGGTATGCAAGCTGCAAAGGTCCATATATGGACTTAAGCAAGCATCTCAGAGCTGGAATACTCGATTTAATGATGTGATCAAATTATTTGGTTTCATCAAAAATGAGGAGGAATCATGTGTTTTCAGAAAGATCAGTGGGAGTGCTATTATCTTTCTCGTACTGTACATGGATGATATCCTCCTTATTGGAAATGATATTCTCATGTTGACCATAGTTAAAATATGGTTATCCAAAGAATTCTCCATGAAAGACCAAGGAGAAGCATCCTTCATTCTAAGAATTAAGGTCTATAGCGATAGACCGAATAGGATGCTAGGTCTTTCATAGAAGATTTACATAGAGCAAGTGTTAAAGAGGTTTAGCATGAAAAACTCCAAGAGGAGATTGGTACCCTTCAGACATGGCATTCATCTCTCTAAAAAAATGTGTCCCAACACACCAGAGGAGATTGAATGCATGAGCAAGATCCCTTATGCTTCAGCAATAAGGAGTCTCATGTATGCCGTGTTATGTACACGACCTGATATAGTCCATGCTATGAGTGTCACGAGCAGATATTAGTTGAATCCAGGTGAAAAACACTAAACTTCTGTAAAATGTATCCTTAAGTACTTGAGAAGAACTAAGGATATGTTGTTGATTTTTGGTAATGGAGAACTCCAAGTCCAGGGGTATACAGACTCGGATTTTATGTTTGATATAGATGATCGAAAGTCAACATCTAGGAGTCTATTTATGTAAAATGGTGGTGCTGTCAGTTGAAAGAGTTCCAAACAGATAGGGATAGTAAATTCCATCATGAAAGCAGAGTACATCACTACGTCAGAAGCTACAAATGAGGCATTATGATACAAGAAATTTACCGCAGAAATTGGAGTGATACCATCGGATGCCATTCCTCTATACTGCGACAACAATGGTGTCATGCTCTTGCTAAGGAGCCAAGATCTCATTAGAAATCCAAGCACATCGAGCGGTGATACCACCTCATCTACGATTACCTCGAGAAAGGTTATGTCGAGGTCAAGAGAGTTAACTCCGCAAATAATGCGGCATAGCCACTCACAAAGTCGTTGGGATAGCAGAAGATCGAAACCCACCATGAAAAGATGAAACTTAGATTTGTAGCCAATTAGCTTTAGATCAAGTGGGAGTTTGTTAGATATGTGTGCCCTAGAAGCCAGAATTGGCTAATACTTGTAATACACATCTAAGAGCAAAATTATAATTTTGACTATAAATAATAAAATGAATTATTTTCTATCACAGTGTGTATCTGAAAGTGTCTGTGATGCATCCCTTGAGTTAATAGTAATGATAATTTATATTTTCAAAAGTTAAAAATTTAAGACATGAATTTTTATTATTAACTCATAAAATACTTTCGACTGTAGGATCATCATGTGGATGGTGATTGATCCGGAAGGTTGTTGTGCGATCGCTTCTTTAGGATAGATGAGTCTTGAGTCTATGGTATAAAGACATCGAAGTGAAAGTATAGGTACTCATTAAAGAATGAGGGCACTGAGTGTGACCACCTTGAGTAGTCATGAGGAAGTCTATCTTCTCGTTAATGACTGGCTCGAACCTACGGTGATGTATCTGGTTCTTTGATTTGAGGAGCATCGATAGTTCATCTTGAGGATGTTATAGTTTGACTACACCGTAACTCAGTCTTATAGCCATTCGAAATCCTGAGGTGTATGTTGGCTATAGCATGTTCATTGTAGGAATTAGATTGCACCAATAGGGGATCTATCTACCTCGGTAGATGAGGAGCAGCCCTATGATGATCATGAGAATCGAGTCCATAAGCCCATGGCCATGGCAGAGTGAAATAATAGAAAGAGTTTCTATTAGGATTTTCACATTGGACTTAAATCAAATGATTAATTCGTATGATGGAAATTAGGGTTTGACGAGATCACCTTAATCCTAATTCGATCAGGGCTTAAGATAGAAGAACTTAATCACATAAGTAACTGCACCGACATGTTTGTTTTCAATTCTGATAGATTGCCACCATATGCTGCTAGGTATCACTGATAGATTTTGAGAGTAATTAGAATGATTTGGATGATTGATCATACTAGTTGTCTGAATCAGAAAAGTTCTGATCCATCGGAAGGTGTTTCGATGATATTGATGATAGAGATCATGACATATCCTATTACCATATAGAACTAAACCTAACTGGGTCACACAAATAAGAGTTTGGATTTGGATATCATCAATTGGACTAACCTAGTTCAATTGATTTGAATAAGATTCAATTAGGTTCAAGAAAATCGTGCTAGCACATGATTGAGCCTAATATTCTCCTTTAACAATCATTAAAAGTTATCTCGACTGAGCCAAATGTGTTTGGGCTCACTCAAGAACCTTTACTTGGTCTGACTTGAGCTTGTTTAGGTCAAAAAAGGATTGTCTTAATTTATGAGATAAATTTGAGACAACACCTACCATTTTTTGTCACCTGCTAAATCTTATCTTTGGACTTTGGTCAAATGTTGATATTTGATACTTAGACATCTGTCCATATGTCATGCACCCATAGGAGAGAAGATGGGGCTTTGTGCTCCTACTAAAAAATAGAAAGGGAGGGGGTGCATGCCTAGGGAGGCGTGCACCTCATGAGGATGATGCCTGGAGTTCCATATAGATGGGACTCTAGGTTGCTTCATGCTTTCAACTTGGGTGGCACCAAAGAGTCCTCTTTGACTAGTCTTGGTGCCACCTAAGGAGGTTTTTGAGGGACTCTAATCTAATTAGATCAGATGATGTCATCCCATCAATCAGATTTAGATCTAATTGCACAAAGAGCTAAGATTGGTTGGGATGATGTGGCATTGCATGGCGCAGCAGGATCTATATAAATCCTGTCTGCGCCTAGGATTGAGAGCTTCTGCCCTTTGCTCATGCCACAAAGCTTCTCTCCCTCCCTCTCCATTACATCTTCAGGTCCTCTCTCTCCTATCCACATTCAAGACTTTTTGGGCTTGAGTTTGGTGAGATCCAAGCAAGAGAAAGGCGACAGAAAAGGAAGAAGGCAACACTGCTGCAAGAGATAATAGCTGATCTTCAAAAGGCATTTTGAAGACCTTCAAGATCAGATCCAAATCTGATTTTAGAGCATAGATTGAGAAGAAGAAGATCTTCAGATCTTGCTCGAGTGGATACTGATAGAGGCCAGGCGCTTGCATGGCTACATTCAGAACCTCAGGCAAACATCGGGATCATTATAGGATAATAGAATTATCCATAATAAAGGTATAATTAAATTAAATTAAATTAAATTAAATTTATTTTATTTTATTAGATCAATAAAATTAGATCTGAAGAGTCTCAGATCTGATTTAGATCTAAGAGAAAAATTTTTGAAATATTTCTCTTGATCAAATCAGATCTGATCGAATTTGATCCAGAAAATAGGACTTTTCCTTCAGAATCATAACACATTGGGCTAATGGGTTAGTGGAGATTAGGTCCATTAATTGGGTTAGACCTAAGGTTAGATTAAAGAATGGACTTAATTAGAGAATTGACTAAATCTAATCAATTGTTGTCTTAGATTAGGTCAAGGATTCTCTAGATCAACTACAATAGTTATAGTTGGTCAAGTCCATGTCTTTAACAAGAACCAAATGGACTTGATTCTTGGCTAAGAGGTCTAGCTCGAACTGTTGGTTGATCTAATCAAGACTAATTAAACCAGTTGGTGTCTAAGGTAAGTTTGGCACATACAATCGGTGGTTTTTAATTGGCAGCCCATTTACCTGGCCATTTCTGATGGTGTCTAAAGCAAGCTTTTTTGGTGAGATTGAGTTTTGATCAGATCACTTAATAATTTGAGTTGACCCATGTCAGCTAGGTAAATCAGTGTGACTGATTTAGGTGCTCCTAGACCAGCCTGTTAGTGGTCTCCCTTAAGCTGACTTGGTGAAGCCAGTGGGAGAATCATGACAAGCTGATTAATCTGACCTACTCACTTCTATAAATAAATCTTCTAAAATTATTGGGTCCCTAAAATAAAATAGTTATATGATAACTGGATCATAGCCTCCCATTAAAGTGGATGATAATGGATCCATCAGTTGGATAATATTGGAGGCCCAAAGGTTTGATGCTTATCGGTTAATGGAATTATCATTCATTATATGATCTCTTGGATACATCTTTCTAAATAGTGGTCAGGTAGGCCAACCAAAGTTGGGCCTGATCATTCATTGGTTAGATGGGCCAAGTATGGTCATGTTAATGGTTGGACCTAACTGGATCCTTTTCTGAGAAGGCCAAAGCCAACTGATCAGGGGCTGGGACAAAATTTAATTACTAGAAATTGTTTGAAGAAATAATTGGTTATGAACCTACCCTTAGATGTACATGGGTGGGCCAACCAAAGTTGGGCTCGTATACAGTCTATGTGGATTCTAGTACTCACTAAGGAATTACGATAATTCCTCGGATTGGAGGTAAAGGCTACCAATTCGAATAAATAGTGAGAGAACCTTTTGATTAAAGACCAAATCTTTAGGTTTAATGAATCAATTACTAATTTTCTTTGTGTAGATATGGCCACTTTCTTAGCGCTTCGATTATTGTTGGATAATGATAAGTTAGTGGGATCCAACTTCGATAGTTGGTACTGAAAGTTGAAGATAGTCCTAGAGCATGAACAGATCCTATATATGCTGATGGATTCTGCACCTGAGGAGCGAGCTGCTAATGCACGTGGAACAATTAGAGAAACTTACCAAAAGTGGCTTAGTAATCGGACCATGGTGCGTTGCATCATGCTGGCTGCTATGAGCGATGAGTTCAGTCATAGATTTGAGATGTCTCAGCCAAAGGATATGCTTCAAGTGTTGGAGGATTTCTTTAGCACACCTGATGACATGGAGAGGCACAAGACTAGTTGTGCCATCTTCAATGCCAGAATGTGGGATGGTGCCTCTATCACTGATCATGTATTGTACATGATCAGGCTGATAGAGCGAATGAGCAAGCTCGGCTTTTCTATACATAAACAGCTTGGGAAAGATGCAATACTGAACTCATTGCCCAAGTTGTTTCTCCCATTTCTTACTCATTTCAAAATGACAAAGCCTGAAGTAGACTACCACGAATTACTAGGATTACTTCAGAACTTTGAGAAGGATCACCAACTCCACAAAGAGTCGGTAAACTTAATGGGAGGTTCATCTTCTGGCTTTCGACCCTTTAGAAAAGGGAAGAAGAACAAGAAAAAGAAGACTAAGAAGGTGCAAGTTTGGACTAGAACATCTGTGCAGGGCCAGACCAGGAAGATCAAGTTCGATAAGAGTCAAGCTGAATGCTTCTTTTGCAAGAAGCAAGTGAGGAAACCAGATCTAGGATTTTATGGATAGATCTTGAAACTTTTTTAGGATCAGATAGTGAAAGAATTAAATAAATTAAATATTTATTTAAATAAATATATAAACACCTAGATCTTAGATCTATTACATGATTAAGGCATGATATTAAATCAAAAAATAAAAATATAAAGGAGAAGGAAAGGTTGATCACATCAATCTAGATCTATACTACATCTAATGTTGGTATGAAATCAATAGATCAGATCCATTATCTGTGCAAGTTAGAATATCACATCAATCTAGATCTATACTACATCTAATGCTGGTATGAAATCAATAGATCAGATCCATTATCTGTGCAAGTTAGATATTCTAACTTGCTAATCTAGGCTTGAGGATGAAGTCATGAGCCGCATACATGTTCGGCCTCTAGGAGTCATCCACACGAGACTACAAACTCTGATCAGAAGTTCAATGCAGGAAATCAGCACAACATACTAATATCATGCTGATCCTTCTTTGATGGTCGATCCGATGCTCCCTTCTTCAAAACTTGGACTCTCCAAAAGATGAGAAGGAAGAGGAGAGTTTTCTAATTTGAGACTCTCTTAGAAAAAAACTCAAAAAAAAGAGGAGTGATGAAGAATAAAACAGTCCTAGAAGAAGACCCTCTTCTTCTTCTCTTTTCTCTCACCTAGACACCTAGTTTGGTGCCTATAGAAACCCCCATGCCCAAGGATCCTTTTCCTCTAATTTTTACACACCCCAAATCTCTCCCAAATTTTTATATTTCATAAAAAAATTAGGCCAAAATTCATCCTAAATTTATAGAAAAAGAAGAGTTCTTGTCTAGGTCAAAAACTAGACAAGGCAGGACTAGATTTGGCAAGTGGTTGGGGCACCCAACTCTAGGGCACCCGTCCTCTGATTTTTTTGTGAATCCAGCAAGGGAGAATGCATAAAATTCTCTTTTATAATCATAAAAATAGTGAAGAAAAAATAGGAGAGGGGGCGGCACACAAGGGAGAGATGTTTTGGTCAACAAGGATTCTATCTCATAGAATCCTAAAGCAAAACTAACTCCCCTTTTGACTTGGTCTTCCAACAAATTATCTTATAAGAAAAGGAGGGAGAGAAGGGTGTGCATGAACATTAGGGAGAGGAGATCTCATACACAAAATAAAGAAAAGTGGGTGTGGGGGGTGTGGGCTAAGGTGGCGCAAGGTTAGGGAGTCCTAATCATACTAGGACTCCTATTTTGACTTGGTCAAACAAGGTCTTTTAACCAAATAAAATCATGAGCAAACCAACCCAATTAAATAAGACCCTAATCCATTTAAAGACTTAATTAAGTTAGATTAAATCAAATTTAATTATAATTTAATTTTCTAATCAAATTAGAAAATTGGGTTGATTCGAGTCCTAGTTAGACTAGGACTAGTTCTTCCTTGCACTTGACTTATCCAATAAATCAATTGAACTTGATCCAATCAAATCCAAACTAAATCTAATTAAATTATATTTAATTAAACTTAATCTTAGTCCTCTGACTTAATTAAATTAAGGTAATTAGCAATCTAATTACTAATTGATCCTCCTGTAACACTTGCACTAGGTTAAACACCAATCATATTGATTATTTAACCCTAGAACGATTCTTAATCATTGATCAACCATCCGATCAGATCATGAGCACTAATGTGTATGATCTCATAGGTCTAAATCTAAGCTGGTAGTATAGGAATAGATTTCTATACCAATCAAAGTGCCCATCTAGCAATGGCATCCGATGGTTGGATAGGTCGAATGTGTAGAACAACATTCTTAGAATCCATGCGAATATAGTTTCCATATAATTCATCCCCTTGATCAAAATGCTCATTGGAAACCTTAGAGTTCAACTATCAACTCTGATCAGGTTGTCCACATTGTATTTCAAATCCATCTGATAGATTATCCTGACCAAGATTTTGCTATATTGAAATACAGTGATACATTCTTCTCCAACTCTTGGAGTGCTCAATTCCATCTTGATCACACACCGACTTCGTAAGTATTTGACTATGCCTAGAAGCCTTCTATTACTGAATTAAAAATTCAATTAGTTCAATTTCAAACCATAGTGAGTTGCTTGCAAGTCACTGAGGTGATCTCAGATCTAAGGGATATTTATATCTATATCCCATCAGAGATATTTCCGACAGCAGAATGCTCTGAAGTTGATCATGTTCAATGATGATGTACCCATACATCTCACCTGTATGCCATACCAGTGTCTCCATACTCCTCGATTAAGAGGACAACCAACCTATATGGCATATAGCGATCTATGCTCGATAGACGCTGTCGTCCTAATTAACTGCCTATCATTTGATCATGAACAAATTTAAGGACTAATCGATAAATCCTCTTTTTATCGAATTTAAATAGTCCTAAGGACTTTATCACAATAATGGAGTTCATTAGAAAATGAATATTTTATGATGAAAAGATGTCAAAAATATATTTTATTCATTAATGAATTAATTATATGTACAATGTAGCTCAACTGTCAACAGACTGATGATTGACTTTAGGACACATTTTTTAACAACTCCCACTTGTCCTAAAGCCACTTGGCATAGTATCTAATACCCATCTTCGACTTGTGATTGTTGAATTTCTTTATCGCTAGGGCTTTAGTGAAGGGGTCGGCTAGGTTCTTCTTTTCATTGATCTTCTGATGGTCGACATCTCCTCGATTCACGATCTCTCAGACTAGGTGGAAGTAGCGCAGAATGTGCTTCGTTCGCTAGTGTGCTTTCGATTCTTTCGCATGAGCAATGGCACCAATGCTATCACAGTAAAGCAGGACCAGACCATCAAGGGAGGGTGCTACTCCAAGCTCGGTGATAAACTTTCTCAGCCACATAGCTTTCTTTGTAGCATTTGATGCTGCCATATACTCTGCTTTGCAAACAGAGTCTACCACAGTATGCTGCTTGAAACTCTTCCAGTAGATGGCTCCACCATTCAGAGTAAAGATATATCTCAACATGCTTTTGCTATCCTCATGGTCAAATTGAAAGCTAGAGTATGTAAATCCTACATGTTTCAGATCTGACTCGCCATAAACCAACTATTGGTCCTTAGTATTTCTCAAATACTTAAGTATGGCTTTAACCACTTTTCAGAGATTTTCTCTAGGGTCAGACTGGAATCTACTCACTACTCCTAGTGAGTATGCCACATCTGGTCTTGTACATGTCATGGTGTACATGATAGATCCTACTGTCGAAGCATATAGGATACTACTCATATTCTTTCTCTTCAGAAGTTGTCGGACAATTCTTCTTAGAAAGAGAAATTTCATTGCCTATTGGGAGATAGCCCTTTTTGAAATTCTCCATACTGAACCTCTTTAGCATAGTATCTATGTACGTGGACTGGGATAACCCAAGCATCCTTCTAGATCTATTCCTATAAATCTTCATCTTTAGGATGTAGGATGCTTCACCCAAGTCCTTCATGGAGAACTATGATGATAACCAGACTTTTATTCCCTGCAGTGCGGAGATGTCATTTTTGATTAAGAGAATGTCATCCACATACAAAATAAGAAATACCACTGTTGGACCATTTATCCATTTGTAAATGTAGGATTCTTCTCCATTCTTAATGAAGCCATATGTTTTGATCACCTTATCAAAATGCATATTCCAACTCCAAGATGCCTGCTTCAATGCATAAATGGATCTCTGAAGCCTGCACATCTTGGACTCATCTGTGGATGTGAACCCCTTAGTTTGTATCATATACACCTCTTCAGTCAGCTCTCTATTTAGAAAAGCTATTTTCACATTTATCTGCTAGATCTCATAGTCCAAATGGGTATCTATCATAAGTATTATCTGAATGGATTTGAGCATTGCCATAGGAGAGAACGTCTCGTCATACTCAATACCATGATGTTGACGATATCCCTTGGCAATCAGATGGGCTTTATAAGTCTCCACCTTTCTATCTGTGCTTCTTTTCCTTTTGAAGATCCATTTATACCCAATGGATTTAACCCCTTTGGATGGATCAATCAATATTCAGACATCGTTGACCTTCATGGACTCCATTTTGGATTTCATAGCCTCAAGCCATCTCTCAAAATTAGGTTTCTGCATAGCATCCATGTAGGTGATCGAATCCTCATCGTTCTCATCGAGTTTGATGGGATCACTATTTCGGACCAAGAAATCATAGTATCTGTCGGATTGATGTGGTACTCTACCGAATCATCTTAATGGTGCAGGTACACTAGGCTCCGAATTTGATCTAATCGAATCTAGTTCTGGTTCAGCTATGGTATCAATTTTTCTACCTGTTGAACTTCCTCAAGTTCAACCTTAGAGGCAACAGTTCCTTCACCAAGAAACTCTTTTTTTAGAAAGATTGCCTTAAGACTGATGAACACCTTTTGTTCTTTAACATGATAGAAATAGTAATCCTTACTTTCTTTGGGATACCTTATAAACATGCACTTATCAGACCGAGGTCCAAGCTTATCTATATGCAAATATTTGACATAGGCCGGACAACCCCAAACCTACATGTGTGAGAGTGTAGGCCTACATCCAGTTCATATCTCATATGGAGTTTTTGCGATAGATTTACTCGGTACATTGTTCAATATATAACATGCAGTCTCAAGAGCATAACCCTAAAATGAAATAGGTAGACTAGCAAAATCCATCATGGATCGAACCATATCCAACAAGGTTCAATTTCTTCTTTTCGATACACCATTATACTGTGGTGTCCCAGGAGGAGTCCACTATGAGAGAATTCCATTCTCTCCTAGATATATCAAGAATTCACTGGATAGATATTCACCTTCTCGATCCGATCGAAGAGTTTTAATATTCTTTCTAGTTTGTTTTTCTACTTTACTTCGGAATCTTTTGAACATTTTAAATGAATCTGACTTATGTTTCATTAGATAAATATATCCATACCAGGATAGATCATCTGTGAAAGTTATGAAGTAGAAATATCTACCTCTAGCACCTGTGCTTATTGGTCCACATACATCGATATGTACTAGACCTAAGAGCTTAGTAGCTTTTTCACCCTTTTCAGTAAAAGTTGATTTTGTCATTTTCCCAAGAAGATAAGACTCACAGGTCGGAAGTGATTCACAATCATTAACTTCGAGGATTCTCTCTTGGGTTAACCTATTTATCTTGTTCTTGTTAATGTGACCTAGCCTACAGTGCCATAGGTAGATATCAGAGATATTATCTAATCTAGGATATTTTCTAGAAGTGTACATTACACTCACAGGTTGTGATAAAATATAAATACTATTTCTTTATTGTCCTTGCATTATTATAACATCATTCATAATGATATCACAATAATCTTCCTTTATAGATAAATAATAATCATCCTTGGCCAAAAGTCTAACAAAGATTATATTCATCAGAAAGAAAGGACAATAATGACATTCTTTTAAAGAAATGATATTAGTATTGAGAATAAGTTGAACTATTCCCATAGCCAGAACCAGAACAGACCTTCTATCTTCAACATTTAGGAATCGCTCATTATTCTTAAATCTTCTACTAATTTGAAGTTCTTACAACGTATTGCAAATATGGACTAGACTTCCAGTATCCAATACCTAAGTAAAAGTATCACAAATAGAAAAATTATAAGATGTTATCATATAACATCCTTGATCTGCAACTACTTGCTCATTTCTCTTATTCAGCCTGTTGGGGACATAGGAATCATGATACTGAGGACAGTTTCTCTTCCAATACCCCTGCTTCTTATAATGAAAGCACTCTGCCTGATCTAGGCTATTCTTGGACCTTATGTTTAAATTGGGCATAAAGGCCCCAGCATGAACCACTTCGTGCTGCTGAACAACATTCAACTTTCGATACTTGTTATCAAAGTTGGATCCCATAAATTAATCATTGTCTAACAGTGAATGGAATAACTATGGTTAGGATTTAATTCCATAAAGGAGAACCAAAAGTCTAATTGGTAGCCTCTACCTCCAATTCGAGGAATTACCTTAATTTCTTAGTGGGTACTAGAATCCACATAGACTGCACACAAGCCCAACTATGGTTGGTCAACCCATGTAAATCTAAGGATAGGTTCATAACCAATTATTTCTTTAAATAATTTTTAGTAATTTAATTTTGCCCCAGGTATCTTTTCAGTAGGCTAGGGCCTCCACTGAAAGTCCCAATTAGGTCCAACCATTAATATGATCATACTTGGTCCATCTAACTAATGAATGATTAAGCTCAACTATGGTTGGTCAATCTAACCACCATTCAGAGAGATGCGATCAAGAAATCATATTATAAATGATAATTTTATTAGTGGATAAGCACCAGACCTATGGGCCTCCAATGATTATCTAGCTAATGGATCCATTATCATCCACTTAATGGGAGGCTATGATCTAGTTATTACCATAATTATTTTATTTTAAGAATCTAATAATTTTAAAAAATTTAATTAATTTGATTTAGAGAAAAGATCAGATTAACCAGCTTGTCATGGTCCTCCCACTAGCTTCACCAAGTCAGCTTAAGGAAGATCATTAATAGGCTGGTCTAGGAGCACCTAAATCAGTCACACTGATTTACCTAGCTGACATGGGTCAACTCAAATTGTTAAGTGATCAAATCAAAACTTAATCTCACCAAGAAGGCCAAGTAAGTGAGATCGGTGGGAGGGTCTGCCAAAGCTTGCCTTAGACGTCATCAAAAATGGTCAGGTAAGCGGACTGCCAATTAAAAACCACCGATCGTATGTGCCAAACATACCTTAGACACCAACTGATTTAATTAGTCTTGATTAGATCAACCTAACAGTTTGAGCTAGACCACTTAGCCAAGAATCAAGTCTATTTGGTTCTTGTTAAAGATATGGACTTGACCAACTACAACTATTATAATTGATCTAGAATTTCCTTGACCTAATCTAAGACAACAATTGATTAGATTTAGTCAATTCTCTAATTAAGTCCATTCTTTAATCTAATCTTAGGTCTAACCTAATTAATGGATCTAATCCCCACTAACCCATTAACCCAATGTGTTATGATTCATATCATAGGATCTTTAATTTATAATCCTAGAACCTAATCAAATAACTTCTTAATTCTTAATTAAGTTTTGGACTGAGGGTTGGAGTTTGGCTTTTCAAAAATGGTTTTCATATTTGTAAAATATTTTTACAATATAGTTCTATCAACCAAGTTGCATGTTTAATTTATAATCAATATGCAAGTAAAATAAACATGAAACTACTTTAGATCTAATCTAAATAGAGTCATGTATTTGAAATAGTTTTAACACCAATCAATCATAAATCAACTTAGATCAAATCTAATATATTTATGATGATTAAAATTAGATTAAAATATTTTTAATTATATCATAAATTTTTTTAGATCTAATCAAAAATTTTATGATCAATATTTTAGATCAGCACGTACTAGGACAACCTTTCCACTATAAGGGATAAACCTTATAGCAGGACAACCTTATAGCAGTCCATAAAATCTAAAAATTTTATTTTTAAATCTAAAACTATTTTAAATCTATTAAATTATAAATAAAATTAGATTAAATCTAATAAATTTATGATTATGAGCAGATCATCACGAACTAGGATAATCTTTTCATTGTAAGGGATAAACCATACAGCAGGACAACCTTATAGCAGTTTATGAGATCTAAATTTTTAATTTTAGATTTAATAATTATATTATAAATTAGATCTAATTTAAGAAATAATCTAAACATGCTTAAGAAATTATGTAATAAAAACCTAGGCTCTGATACCAATTGAAGGAACCAGATCTAGGGTTTCATGGGTAGATCTTAAAATTTTTTCAGGATCAGACAACAGAAGATTTAAATAAATTAAATATTTATTTAAATAAATATATAAATATATAGATTCAGATCTATTATATGATCAAGATATGATATTAAATTTAAATTAAAAATATAAAGAAGAAGGAAAGGTTGATCACATCAATCTAGATTTATACTACATCTAATGCAGGTATGAAATCAATAGATCAGATCTATTATCTGTGCAAGTTAGATGTTCTAACTTATTGATCTAGATTTGAGAATGAAGTTAAGAGCCACATATGCATCCAGTCTCTAGGAGTCGTCCATACAAGCCTACGAACTCTGATATGAAGTTCGATATAGGAAATCAGCATAGCATGCTAGTACCGTGCTGATCCTTCTTCGACGGTCGATCCGGTGCTCCCTTCTTCAAAACTTGAACTATCCAAAACATGAGAAGGAAGAGGAGAATTTTTTCATCTAATAATCTCTTAGAAAAAACTCAAAACAAGGAGGAGAGATGAAGAATAAAATAGTCCTAGAAGAAGACCCTCTTCTTCTCCTCTTTTCTCTCACCTAGACACCTAATTTAGTGCCTATGGAACCCCCATGCCCAAGGATCCTCTTCCTTTGATTTTTGTACACTCCAAATCTTTTCCAAAGATCTATATTCTATATAAAAATTAGGCTAAAATTTATCTAAAATTTATAGAAAAAGAAGAGTTTCTATTTAGGTCAAAAACTAGATAAGGCAGGACTAGATTTGGCAAGTGGTTGGGGCGCCCAACTCTTGGGTACCCCTCTGATTTTTTTATGAATCCAACAAGGGAGAACACATAAAATTCTCCTTCCTTACCATGAAAATAGTGGAGAAAAAATAGGAGAGGGGGTGGCACACAGGGAAGAGAAGTTTTGGACAATAAAGATTCTATCTCATAGAATCCTAAAGCAAAACTAACTCTTCTTTTGACTTGGTCTTCCAACAAATTACCTTATGAGAAAAGAAGGGAGAGAGGGGTGTGCATGAACATCAGGGAAAGAAGATCTCACACACAAAATAAAGAAAAATGGGCATGGGAGGTGTGGGCTAAGGTGGCGCAAGGTTAGGGAGTCCTAGTCACACTAGGACTCATGTTTTGACTTGGTCAAACAAGATCTTTTAACCAAATAAAATCAAGAGCAAAGCAACCCAATTAAATAAGATCCTAATCTATTTAAAGGCTTAACTAAATTAGATTAAATTAGAATTAATTCTTATTTAATATTCTAATTATTGATGCAGAATCTGATCGTCGTCGAAATAAGCTGAAGCAGAGGTGGACGAGGTCACTATCGGGACCTACAAAACAAAGTCTCGTCTGAAGTTGGTGGGGGGGGTGGCTCTGATAAGACCCTCCGATGATCAAGTCAGCTCTAGTCAAAAGGAATGGAGTGCTCGGGAATGAGTTCCGCGGAGCTTAGAGAAGAAGAGGAGAGCTTAGAGTTAGCGTATTTGGAGGGTCCTTTTTATAGGTGGAGCTTGATGGTGATAGCTGCAGCTTCCTGGTGGTGGGCCACTTAAGGCTGCACCGGGTTTGATGCGAAGAGGATGGTATCGTCAGGTGAAAAGTGATAGCCATACTGTCGGATAGTGGTGGGCTGCTCGAGGTCTGGCGGAGCCATCTGTTGCATCTCTTGTGGCAGACTGATGGTGACTGTTCATCCTACTTTAATAGCCATGGCTCTCAAAAAGTAGGCATTGATTGGTGGACTTTGGTATATACCGATTCCAAAGGAGTTCAAACTCCTGAAGAGGAAGCTCGGAAGGAGTTCGGCTCTCGTAGGCGTCTGGCTGGAGGTGTGCGGCTAAGGCTCGATCGCTGAAAAGTTCAGAAGGAGCTCGATCGGCCGAAGAGGATGTCTGGGAGAAGTTTGGCTCCTAAAGAAGTCCGATCGAAGGGGATGTCTGGGAGGAGTTCGGCTCTTGAAAAAGTCTGACCGAAGGAAAAGCTCGGAGGGAGTTCGGCTCCCGCAGGCGTTTGGCTGGAAGGGCGTGGAGAAAGTTCGGCTCTTGCGGGAGCCTAGCTGAAGCTCGATCGCTGAGGAGTTCGGCTAAAGCCCGACCACTAGAAATTCGAAGGAGCTCGGCCGCTAAGCAGTTCGGCCAGCTGTAGGAGTTTGGCCAAGACCCATCCGCTAAAGCTCTTCCATGGCTATCGGCCGTATCAGGCTAAGCATCGAACTGGACTTCGATAGGAGCGGGGTTTATCCCCAACAATAGTCCCTCCACTCCCGAGTTCGAAACTCGAAGGGAGTGCAGAAAAGGTGATCTCATCTCCAGCCAAAGTTGGTATTGAAATTGAAGCCCGGGGAGATCTCATCTCCAGTCGAGATTGAAGTAGATCTCATCTCATGCGGTCGAGGTTGGGGGTTGAGCTCCTCGGGGGGGGGCAATATTATCTTCAACAGCCGAGGCTGACTCGGGGGAGATCTCCTCTCCTGCAGCCGTGGTTAATACGGGCACTCGGGAGAGATCTGATCTCTGACCGAGGTTGACACGGTCGCTCGAGAGAGATCTCATCTCCCACAGTCGAGGTTGTCTCGGATCTTATCTCTGGCCAAGTTTGGCTCAGGCGCTCAGGAGAGAACTTATCTCTAGCCGAGGTTGTCGCGGGCCAAGGTAGTCACGGTCGCTCGGGAGAGATCTTATCTCTAGTCGAGATTGACTCGATCGCTCGAGGAGAGATCTTATCTCTGGCCGAGGTTGTCGCAGTCACTCGGGAGAGATCTTATCTCTGGTCGAGGTTGATGTAGGTGCTCAGGGGAGATCTTATCTCCTACGATCGAGTTTGCCTCGGGGGAGATCTTATCTCCCGTAGCCGAAGTTGGCTCGAACCCTCGGGGGAGATCTTATCTCCCGCGACCAAGGTTGCATCGGGGGAGATCTTATCTCCTATAGCCAAGGTTGATGCTGGCACTCGGAGGAGATCTTATCTCCTACAGCCAAGTTTACCTTGGAGGAGATCTTATCTCCTGCAGCCGAAGTTGGCCCAGACCCTCGGGGGAGATCTTATCTCCTATGGCTAAGGTTGTCTCAGGAGAGATCTTGTCTCCTACGGCCGAGGTTGATGCAGGTGCTCGGAGGAGATCTTATCTCCTATGGTCGAGTTTGCCTCGGAGGAGATCTTATTTCCTATAGTTGAAGTTGGCTCAGATCCTCGGGGGAGATCTTATCTCCTACGATCGAGGTTGCCTTGGGGGAGATCTTATCTCCTGGAGATCTTATCTCCTGCAGCCAAAGTTGGTCCGGACCCTCGAGGGAGATCTTATCTCCTACGGTCGAGGTTGCCTTGGAGGAGATCTTATCTCCTGTAGCTGAGGTTGATGCGGTGTGCTCGGGGAGATCATATTTCCTATGGTCGAGGTTGCCTCGAGGGAGATCATATCTCCTACGGTCGAGTTTGCCTCGGGAAAGAGATCTTATCTCCTACAGTTGGAGTTAGCTTGGACCCTCGGGGGAGATCTTATCTCCTACGGCCGAGGTTGCCTCGGGAGAGATCTTATCTCCTGCAGCCGAGGTTGATGCGGGCGCTCGGGGGAGATCTTATCTCCTACAGCCGAGTTTGCCTCAGGGGAGATCTTATCTCCTACAGCCGAAGTTGGCCCGGACCCTCGGGGGAGATCTTATCTCCTACGGCCGAGTTGCCTCGGGGGAGATCTTATCTCCTACAGTCGAGGTTGATGCGGACGCTCGGAGAAGATCTTATCTCCGACAGCCGAGGTTGATGTGGGTGCTCGAGGGAGATCTTATCTCCTGCAGTTAAGTTTGCCTCAGGGGAGATCTTATCTCTTGCAGTCGAAGTTGGTCCGAACCCTTGGGGCAGATCTTATCTCCTGCAGCCGAAGTTGTCTCGGGGGAGATCTTATCTCCTGCAGCCAAGGTTGATGCCGGCACTTGGGGGAGATCTTATCTCCTATGGCCGAGGTTGCATCAGAGGAGATCTTATCTTCTACAGTCGAGGTTGCCTCGGAGGAGATCTTATCTCCTGCAGCCGAGGTTGATGTGGGCGCTCGGGGAGATCTTATCTCCTACGGTCGAGTTTGCCTCGGAGGAGATCTTATCTCCTACAGTCGAAGTTGGCCCAGACCCTCGGAGGAGATCTTATCTCCTACGACCGAGGTTGCCTCGGGAGAGATCTTATCTCTTGCAGCTGAGGTTGATGCGGGTGCTCGGGGGAGATCTTATCTTCTGTAGTCGAGTTTGCCTTGGGGGAGATCTTATCTCCTGCAGCCAAAGTTGGCCCAGACCCTCGGGGGAGATCTTATCTCCTGCAGTCGAGGTTAAAGGTCTTTGATCTGCTCGTGCTAGGATGAGGTTCTCCTTCTATTCTTAACATGGCAACTATTGACTGCTTCTTCCCTATCATCACGTAGTTTTTGCACCTAGAAATAATATTATTAAATGGGAGGAATTTTACTGAGGAAAAGTTACTGGCAGCACATCCCCATTTCAGGGTTGTGGGGGCGTTGTTCCTTCGGATTTCCTTGGGCAGTAAGGCCCGGGCCGGATGACCTCCTCTATCTCGTGCTGGCCTTCTTAATTTGGAGCAAGCTTCTCTTGGCTTTATCACTGAGAGACGACGAATCACCGATGTACCAAGCTCCTCCTAGGGGTAACGTTGCTGACGTCGTGAGGCGGCCGACCTCCTTATTATTTTTGGCTATGGCAGTGCCCTTAGCTGATCTTCTCCTGCTTCAGGCTAGCATCAGAAGAATTTACCCAGCTGCCCCTTTCTGACAAGCTCCTCAATTTCGTCTCAGAGCTGAATGTATTCCTCAGTGTGGTGGCCATGGTCGCAATGGTAGTGGCATTACTTGCTTCGATCGCGCATGTTTGGGGGAGGCCATAGTCCTTCTAGTCTTGACAGCTGGTTCTTAACTTCTATGAGAATTTGAGTTTGAGGAGCGTTGAGGGGGGCATAGTCGCGGAACCTTTCGGAAGGAGGACTTCTTCATGCCCTTTTATCGGGGCTTCCTTGGTGGTGAGCTCGAGGAGTTCGGGCCTTGCTTGTGTTGGAAAGGTCGTGAGCGCGGTCGAACTTCCTGTGAAACCTTCTGTGGAAGAACTTCATGCTTCTTTATCGAGACTTCCTTGATGGGCCTTGCTTGCGCTAGGAGGTCGTGAATGCGGTCGAACTTCGTTCTGCCTCCTTGTGAGACCTTCTGCGGGGCTTCCTTGATAGCAGGCTTGAGGGAGAGTTCGGCCCCGCTTGCGCTGAGAGGTCGTGAATGCGGCCGAACTTCATTTTGCCTTCTTATGAAATCTTCTGTGGGAGAACTTTTGCTCTCCATTTTTCCTTTCTAAGGGTGATTGGTATGCCCAAATACTCTTCCTTAAGGCCGGTTCCTTGCATCATCATGGTAGGTTTGCTGGCAAAGTCTCCGCCAGAGGTTGTCGTACGGCCTGCATCATCTCGGCGGGGCCATGAACCCGACCAGCAGGTTGAACTGCTCTATATTTGTGGTGGCTTCGGGTGGAACCTGAGCTGTCAGGGTTGAAATGGGAGCAGATGGATCTAGCACGGAGGCTGTCGATCGTCGAGTCGAAGCTCTCCTAGAAGGCATTTTCTCTTCAAGAAAGAACTCTAGAGAAGAAGAAGAGAGATCTCCAGAGAGGGAAGAGAGAAATCATCACCGAGCACTCCTTTAAGAATAAGAAAATCTCGGAGGTTCGAGCCCTCCTTCTAGCACCAATCTATTGACGCAGAATTTGGTCGTTGCTAGAATCAGCTGGAGCGGAGGTGGATGAGGTCACCGTCAGGACCTGTAAAACAAAGTCTCATTCGGAGTCGGTGGAGGGGGTGGCTCTGGTAGGACCCTCCGATGATCAAGTCAGCTCTGGCCAACAAAAATGGAGTGCTCAGGAATGAGTTCCAGGAGCTTGGAGAAGGAGAGGAGAGCTTAGAGCTTAGAGTTAGCATATCTGGAGGGTCCTTTCTATAGGTAGAGCTTGATGGTGATAGCTGCAGCTGCTTAGTGGCGGGCCGCTCGAGGCTGCACCGAGTTTGATGTGGAGAGGATGGTATCGTCAGGTCGAAAGCGACAGTCATACTGTTCGACAGTAGTGGACTGCTCGAGATCTGGCATAGCCACCTGTAGCATCACTTGTGGCAGACTGATGGTGACCGTTCGTCTAGCTTTAATAGCCATGGCTCTCAGAAAGCAGGCATTGATTGGTGGACTTCGGTATATATCGATTCTAAAGGAGTTCGGACTCTTGAAGAGAAAGCTCAGAAGGAGTTCGGCTTCCGTAGGAATCTAACTGGAGGTGTGCGGCTAAGGCTCGATCATTGAAAAGTTTGAAAGGAGCTCGACCGATCGAAGGGAATGTCTGGAAGGAGTCCGGCTCCTAAAAAAGTCTGATTGAAGGGGATGTCTGGGAGGAGTCCGGCTCCTGAAGAAGTTCGATCAAAGGAGAAGCTTGGAGGGAGTTTGGCTCCCGCAGGCGTCTGGCTGGAAGGGTATGGAGAGAGTTTGGCTCTTGTAGGAGTCTGACTGAAGCTCGACCACTGAGGAGTTTGGCTAAAGTCTAATCGCTGGGAGTCCAAAGGAGCTCGACCGCTAAGCAGTTCGACCGACTGTAGGAGTTTGGCCAAGATCCATCCGTTGAAGCTCTTCCATGGGTACCATCCGCATCAGACCGAGCATCGAACTGAACTTCGGTAGGATCGAGGTTTATCTCCAACACTAATTAAATTAGAAAATTGGATTGATCCGAGTCCTAGTTAGACTAGGACTAGTTCTTCCTTGCACTTGACTTATCCAATAAGTCAATTGAACTTGATCCAATCAAATTTAAACTAAATTTAATTAAATTATATTTAATTAGACTTAATCTCAGCCCTCTGACTTAATCAAATTAAGTCAATTAGCAATGTAATTACTAATCAATCCTCCTGCAACACTTGGATTAGGTTAAACACCAATCGTATTGATTGTTTAACCCTAGAATGATTCTTAATCATTGATCAACCATCTGATCAGATTATGAGCTGTTATGTGTGTGACCTTATAGGTCCAAACCTAAGCCAGTAGTATAGAAATGAATTTCTATATCAATTGAAGTGACCATCTAGCAATGATATCCGACGACTGGATAGATCGAATGTGTATAATAACATTCTTAGAACCCATGCGGATATAGTTTTCATATAATTCTTCTCCTTGACCAAAATGCTCATAGGACACTCGGAGTTCAATTATCAACTCTGATCAGGTTGTCCATATTATATTTTAAAATATCAAATCTGTTTGATGGATTATCCTGGCCAAAGTTTTGCTATATTGAAATACAGTGATACATTCTTCTCCAACTCTTGGAGTGATCAATTTCATCTTGATCACACACTGACTTTACAAGTACTTAACTATGTCGAAAAGCCTTTCGTTACTAAATTAGAAATTTAGTTAGTTCAGTACGAAAGCACAGTGAGTTGCTTGCAAGTCACTGAAGTGATCTCAGGTCTAAGAAATTCTTATACCTATATCCCATTAGAAACATTCTTGATAGTAGAATGCTCTGATGTTGGTCACGTTCAATGATGATGTACCTATACATCTCATCTATATGTCATACCAGTATCTCTACACTCCTTGGTTAAGAAGACAACTAATCTATATGGCATACAGCAACCTATGCTTGATAGACGTTGTCATCCTAATTAATAGCCTATCATTTGGTCATGAACAAATTTAAGAACTAATCGATAAATTCTCTCTTTATCGAATCTAAATAGTCCTAAGGACTTCATCAGAATAATGAAGTTTGTTAGAAGATGAATACTTTATGATGAAAAGATGCTAAAAATATATTTTATTCATTAATGAATCAATTATAGATACAATGTAGCTCAACTGTCAACAAGCTAACGATTGGCTTTGTGACATATTTCACAATAGCAGGAGCACTAGAAGAGGAACTGTCCTCAGTATATTGCCTCTCTAGATTCAAACATGTAGAGAAAGAAGCAAGGTATTGCTGGGCAAGGTATTTATATGATAACTCCTTACAATTTCTCTATTTATGATATTACTGACTGGGTATTGGATACTGGTAGCCCTTACCATATTTGCAATTCATTGCAGGGGTTGCAGGTTAGTAGGAGATTCGAGCAAGGTGAAAGATTTCTGAACGTTGGAGATGGAAGACTAGTTCTAATTCTAGCTTTAGAAATTTTGAATCTTATATTTGAGTCCCATACCGTTGTTCTTAGTGATTGTCACTTCTGTCTCAGTTTCTTTTTAAATATCATTTCTATAGGCCTTCTGGCCAAAAATGACCTATTAACGGTGTGTATATGCTATCACAACCTATTAACATAATCTATTCAGTCGAAAAGCACTCTAGATTAGATAGTGTATCAGATATCTACTTATGGCATTATAGGCTAGATCACATAAACAAGAACTAGATAGATAGGTTAACTCAAGAGGGAATCCTCGAAGTAAATGATTGAAAATCACTTCCAACCTATGATCCTATCTTCTTGGTAAAACGACCAAGTCACCTTTTATTGAAAAAGATGAAAGAGCCACTGATCTCTTAGGTCTAGTACATACTGATGTATGTGGACCAATGAGCATAAGTGCCAGAGGTGGATATGTCTACTTTATTACTTTCATAGATGATCTATCCAGATATAGATATATCTATTTGATGAAACATAAGTCGAATTCTTTTGAAATATTCGAACGATTCCGAAGTGAAGTAGAAAAATAAACTAAAAGGAATATTAAAACTCTTCAATCTGACCGAGGGGAATACCTTTTCGGTGAATTTCTCACATATCTAGGAGAGAATGTGATTCTCTTCCAATGGACTCCTCTAGGAACACCACAGTATAATGGTGTGTCTGAAAGGAGGAATTAGACTCTATTAGACATGGTCCGATCCATGATGGATTTTGCCAGCTTGCCGATATCCTTCTAAGGATATGTACTCGAATCAGCTTGTTATCTGTTAAATAGGATTCCAGGTAAGTCTGTAGTTAAGACTCCATATGAGATATGGACAGGGTGTAAGCCAGCACTTTCACACATTAGGATTTGGGGTGCCCGTCTTATGTCAAACGGTTAGTTACAGATAAACTTGGACCTAGGTCTGATAAGTGCACATTTATTGGATACCCAAAAGAGACAAAATGATACTATTTCTACCATGCTAATGAACAAAAGGTGTTCGTCAGCCTTAGGATAATTTTTTTGGAAAAGAAATTCCTTGGTGAAGGAACTGTTGCCTCTAAGGTTGAACTTAATGAAGTTCAATAGGTAGAAAAATCGACACCTATAGCTGAACCAGAATCGAATTCGATTAGATCAAATTCGGAGCCCAGTGCCCCTGCACCATTAAGACATTCTGGTAGAGTACCACATCAGTCGGATAAATTCTATGATTTTTTGATCCGAGATGGTGATCCCATTAAACTCGATGAAAATGATGAGGATCCGATCAGCTATATGGATGCTATGTAGAGACTTAATTCTAAGAAATGGCTTGAGGCCATGAAATCTGAAATGGAGTCTATGAAGGTCAACGATGTGTGGACATTGGTTGACCCACTCGAAGGAGTTAAATCCATTGGGTGTAATTGGATCTTCAAAAGGAAGAGGAGTGCAGATGGAAAGATGGAGATCTATATAGCCCGTTTGGTTGCTCACGAGTATCGTCAACATTATGGTATTGACTATAATGAGATGTTCTTTCTATAGTAATGCTCAAGTCCATACGGATTATGCTTGCGATTGTTGTCCATTTGGACTATGAGATCTGGCAGATGGATGTGAAGACAGCTTTTCTGAATGGAAAGTTGACCGAAGAGATATATATGATACAACCTGAGGGGTTCATATCCACAGATGAGTCCAAGGTGTGCAGGCTTCAGAGATCCATTTATGGACTGAAGCAGGCATCTTGGAGTTGGAACATGTGTTTTGATAAAGTGATCAAAACGTATGGCTTCATTAAGAACGAAGAAGAATCCTGCATTTACAAATGGGCAAATGATCCAGCAGTGGTATTTCTTATTTTGTATGTGGATGACATTCTCTTAATTGGGAATGACATTCCTACACTGCAGAGAATAAAAATTTCGTTGTCAACATAGTTCTCCATGAAGGACTTGGGTGAAACATCTTACATCCTAGGGATGAAGATCTATAGGGATAGATCTGAAAGGATGCTTGGATTATCCCAGTCCACGTACATAGATACTATGCTGAAGAGGTTCAGCATGAAGAATTTCAAAAAAGGCTATCTCACGATAGGCCATGAAATTTCTCTCTCTAAGAAGGATTGTCCGACATCTTCTGAAGAGAGAGAGCGAATGAGTAGAGTCCCATATGTGCGAATTGTTGAGAAATATGTCCCAAAGCCAATCATCAGTCTGTTGACGGTTGAGCTACTTTATATTTATAATTGATTCATTAATAAATAAAATATATTTTGGTATTTTTCATCATGAAGTATTCATCTTCTAACGAACTTCATTATTGTGATGAAGTCCTTAAGACTATTTAGCTTCGATAAAGAAAAGATTTATCGATTAGTCCTTAAATTTGTTCATGACCAAATGATAGGCTATTAATAAGGATGACAGCATCTATCGAGCATAGATCACTGTATGCTATATAGGTTGGTTATTCTCTTAACCAAGGAGTGTGAAGATACCGGTATGACATATAGATGAGATGTATGGATACATCGTCATTGAACGTGACCAACTCTAGAGCATTCTGCTATCGAGAATGTTTTTGATGGGATATAGGTATAAGTGTCCCTTAGACCTGAGATCATCTTAATGATTTGCAAATAACTCACTGTGCTTTGGTACCAAACTAACTAAATTTCTAATTCAGTAATAGAAGGCTTCTGGGCACAGTCAAGTACTTGTGAAGTTAGAGTGTGATCAAGATGGAATTGACCACTCCAAGAGTTGGAGAATAATGTATCACTATATTTCAATATAGCAAAACCTTGGCCAGGATAATCCATCAGATGGATTTGGTATTTTGAAATATAATGTGGACAACCTGATCATAGTTGACAGTTGAACTCTAAGGTGTCCTACGAGCATTTTGGTCAAGAGGATGAATTATATGGAAATTATATCCACATGGATTCTAAGGATGTTGTTCTACACATTCGACCTATCCGACCATCGGGTACGATTGCTAGATGATCACTTTGATTGGTATAAAAATTTATTTTTATGCTACTGACTTAGGTTTGGACCTATGATGTCACACACATTCGATCTCACAATTTGATCGGATGGTTGATCAATGATAAAAAATTATTCTATGGTTAAACAATCAATACAATTGGTGTTTAACCTAGTGCAAGTGTTGTAGGAGGATCGATTAGCAATTAGATTGCTAATTGACTTAATTTGATTAAGCTAGAGGACTAAGATTAAGTCTAATTAAATATAATTTAATTAGATTTAATTTGGACTTGATTGGATCAAGTCCAATTGACTTATTGGAAAAGCCAAGTGCAAGGAAGAACTAGTCCTAGTCTAACTAGGACTCGGATCAATCCAATTTTCTAATTTGATTAGAAAATTAAATTAAAATTAAATTAAATTTAATTAAATCTTTAAATGGGTTAGGATCTTATTTAATTGAGTTGGTTTACTCTTGATTTTATTTGGTTAAAAGACCGTGTTTGACCAAGTCAAAATAGGAGTCCTAGTGTGACTAGGACTCCCTAACCTTGCGCCACCTTAGTCCACGGCCCCCACACCCATTTTTCTTTATTTTGTGCATGAGATCTCCTCTCCCTGATCATCATGCATGCCCCTTTCTCCCTCCTTTTCTCATAAGACAATTTGTTGGAAGACCAAGTTAAAAGGGGAGTTAGTTTTGCTTTAGGATTCCATAAGATAGAATCCTTGTTGATCAAATCTTCTCTCCCTTGTGTGCTGCCCCCTCTCCTATTTTTTCTCCAATATTTTCATAGTGAGAAAGGAGAATTTATGTGTTCTCCCTTGCTAGATTCATGAAAAAATCAGAGGAGGGGTGCCCAAGAGTTGGGCGCCCCAACCACTTGCCAAATCTAGTCCTACCTTATTTAGTTTTTGACATAGACAAGGACTCTTCTTTTTCTATAAATTTTCAATGAATTTTAGCCTAATTTTTTTATAGAATATAGAGCTTTAAGAGAGGTTTGGGGTATGTAAAAATTAGAGGAATAAGATCCTTGGGTGTGGGGGTCCCATAGGCATCAAACTAGGTGTCTAGGTGAGAGAAAAGAGAAGAAGAGGATCTTCTTCTTGGACTGTTTTATTCTTCATCTCTCCTTCTTTTGAGTTTTTTCTAAGAGAGTCTTAGATTATAAAACTCTCCTCTTCCTTCTCATATTTTGAAGAGTCCAAGTTTTGAAGAAGGGAGCATCGGATCGACTGTCGAAGAAGGATCAGCATGGTACTAGCATGCTATGTTGATTTCTTGCATCGGACTTCAGATCAGAATTCGAAGGCTCGTGTGGATGACTCCTAGAGGTCGGACACATGTGCGGCTCATGACTTCATCCTCAAGCTTGGATCAGCAAGTTAGAACATCTAACTTGCATAGGTAATAGATCTGATCTATTGATTTCATACCTGCATTAGATGTAGTGTAGATCTAGGTTGATGTGATCAACCTTTCCTTCTCCTTTATGATTTTAATTTTTGATTTAATATCATGCCTTGATTATGTAATAGATCTAAAATCTAGGTTTTTATATGTTTATTTAAATAAATATTTAATTTATTTAAGTCTTTCACTGCCTGATCCTGAAAAATTTTTAAGATCTACCCCATCCTAGATCTGGTCCCTTCACAGATCTATTTGAGCATGGCTACTAGCGAGAAAGTATCCTGATAGTCAATGCCTTCATACTGACTATATCTTTTCACTACAAGCCTTGCTTTGAATATCTCTACATTTCCATCAGCACCTATCTTTCTCTTGAAGATCCATTTACACCCAATAGGTACTATACCTTCAGGTGGATCTACCAAGGTCCAAATTTGGTTCGAATGCATTGAGTCAATCTCTGACCTCATTACCTCTAACCATTTCTCAGAGTTGATATCTGATATCACCTCATCATATTTTTTGGGATTATCACCATGAACCCCATTTTCTATGAGAACCATTTTTTCTACATCTTCGATATAGTACCTAAGTACCTTTCAGGAGGACGAAAAATTCTACTTGATCTACGAGGTGAAGGAAGTAGTGTTTGGGTTGGCTCAATCTAATTGGGTTCCATAGGTTTCTTAGCTCGTTTCTCATTAGAGACTTTCTCCTCGAGTCTAACCTGCCTTCCGATGCTACCATCTTAAAAAAACTATTTTTCAAGAAAGATGGTGTGTCGACTCACAATCACATTATAATCTTTTGGAAGATAGAAATAATATCCTAATGACTCTTTAGGATATCTAATAAATCGAGCTCTAAAGGATCTAGATTTTAATTTATCCACCTGTTATCTTTTGACATGGACTGGACAACCCCAATTCTAAGATGACTCAGACTTAATTTCTTACCATGCCATATCTCATACGGTGTGGTAGGAATGGTCTTAGAGGGAACTCTATTCAATAAATATATAGCGGTCATCAGACTATGTCCCCAAATAAACTCAGAAAGGTCTATGAAGCTCATCATGGATCGAACTATATCTAATAGGATCTGGTTTCTCCTTTCTAAAACTTCGTTGAGTTGAGGCATTCCAAGTGGAGTCCATTGAGAGACTATGCCATTGTCCTTAAGATAGTCTAGAATTTTTCAACTAAGGTATTCACCTTCTCGATCTGATTGAAGAATCTTAATGAATTTTTTTATTTATTTTTTTACTTTGAGTCTAAATTTTTTAAATTTTTCAAAAACTTCAGACTTATGTCGCATCAAATATACATACCTATACCAAGATAAATCATCAATAAAGATGATATAGTAGATAAAATTGCCCTTAGTTGGCACATCAAATGGGCTGCATACATCAGTATGTACTAGGACAAGCAGGTCTGTGGTCCTTTCCCCATGTCCTATAAAAGGGAGCTAGGTCATTTTGCCATGAAGGCATGATTCATAAATCGGATGTGACTCGGAAGTCAACAAACTCAATAGCCTAGATTTCTCCAATTTGTTAATCCTGTCTTCGGCTATATGACCTAGCCTAAGGTGCCAAAGATACCTATCATTTAGACTCTTCCTAGGTCGCTTTGATCCTATGGCATTCATGTTTTGCTCAATATTAAAAATAAAAACATCAATATATAATTGGTAGAGACCATTTATAAGAAAACTACTTGCAATTTTATTTCTTTCATAAAGAATATTACAATGATACTTAAGAAAACTAATTACATAGCCTTTTTGTGCCAAACATGAAATAGAAATCATATTCGTGCTTGCTGCAGGCACATAAAAATAATCTCTAAGAACTAAATCTAATCCTGATGGTAATCATAGAGGATAGGTTTCCATGATTATAGCAGTAACTCTTGCTCTATTCCCGACATGTAGGATCATCTCACCATCTCTCAATCTTCTGCTATTCTCAAGACCCTGCATAGAAGTGCATAAGTGAGCACTAGAACCAGAGTAAACACCCAACTAGATGCAGAAAAAATCGTAAGATTAGATTCTATAATGAGCATACCTCTAGAAGGACTTGCCTCCTTCTTGTTCTTCAGGCTGGCCAGGTATAAAGGATAGTTTCACTTCCAATGGCCGTCAGTATTATAATGAAAATATTTTTCTTTGTCAGCGGCCTTCTTCTTCAGCTCTGCCTTCTTCTTCTTCCCACCATCCACCTTCTACTTCTTCACGGACTTGTTCTTCCCAAGAGACTTTCTTTTGGAGGAAGTCCACTCCACAGCAAGTATTGAGCCTTTAGAACATTTCATAGAAAGCTCAGCGTAACCAGTATGTTCATGAGCTTAGCCAAGGTATTCTGAAGTTTATGCATATGGTAGTTCATGATGAACTGCCCATATGCATCAATCAAGGACTGCAGAATTATATTAACCTATAGATCCTGATCTAACTTGACACTGAGCTTCTCAAGCTCTTCTAAGTCCTTGATCATCATCAGATAATGATCTTCGACCGACCGCCCATCATGCATCTGAGTCTTAAACAGTCTCTTAGTAACTTAATATTTGGCTGCATGACTCTGTTCACCAAATAACTCTTGCAGCTGAGCCAATATTTGGTGGCTAGTCTTAATGTCTTCATGTTGGTGCTGGAACTCATCAGACATCGAGCCCAACATGTAATACCTGACTTTGTTATCTTCATCCATCCACTTCTCAAGAGACACTCTTTGATCAATGGATGGATAGGTTGGTAAGATGGGAGGATCCTGTTCCAACACATGAGTCAACTTCTTAGAATCCAAAATAATTTTGAAGTTCCAAAGCCAATTCTTGTAGTTGGATCCAGTCAGTCTATGGGTGTCCAGGATGCGGGCTAGTGGGTTGGACGCAGACATCTTCCTATAGAGAGTCAAAGTTTCTAGTTAGATTTTGTAATTAGACTTAACCAATTTATTTAGGAGTTTTATTTTTAAATAGATTAGGCTCCCACTATTTACTTGGATCCCTACACTCTCTTGATAAAGATGCAAAAATCTTCGTGATTATTGATTTCTAGTGGATGGTGCAGTCCCACCGACTGGCTCATCACCTCACCTAACAATTATTGGTGATATGTCAACCGATGAGTGAACAACTCTTGTCCAATGATTCTCTAATCATGGTGCACCCAAACCAAGTCTCTAATTCATGAATCTCACCATGTCCGAAATATTTATCCACTCCTTAGTTAAGTTAGACCCATCATTTGCATGAATTAGATTTCTGATTGGGTCCCTCATCATATCCAAAATATTGAGTCCAACCCATCCTCCAATCTATAGCATCCAATGCCTAATAGACATGGTTGCATCTTTCTAGTGCAACTGAACCACTGTATCCAATCGAGAATAATAAATCTCGAAAAGGGCCTACATATCTACAATGGTGGAAGACCTTAGACTTAATATTCTTTTAGGAAGATTTAATTTAGATCTCTTTAAACTTGACTTGACTTAGTCATAATAATTATGACTAATCTAGTGGCATGAGTTGACTCGAATTGTTAGCGACCTCAAATCAGAACTGGGTCGACATAAATGGTCAGATAAGTGAGACCGATGGAAGGGATATGCTATTAACTCGACAAGAATGCATTCAGATCGAGTAGCTCTCAATTAAAAATCAGTCGATCATATCTGCCAGACTTATTTAGATACCAAATTATCGAATTAGAACTAATTGGATTAGCCTACAATCCAGGCTCGAACCGCGAAGCCAAATTAGGTGTTGACTTGATTGAGTCACATCTCAATGTGATTCGATCTTGACTCAGACTTAATCCTATTAGGTTAATCAAATCTAAGCTTTCTCTGATCCCACATAATCAACTCTTGATTCGATTTGATCAACTGCTAGACCTAATTGAGCTACCCAAGTCTGAACCTAATTTTATGAATATATCTTAGATCTAAAAATTTATAATTTTAGATCTAATTAATTTTATAATCTTAATTCTTAATTAAGTTTTAGATTCATTAATAAAATATGTAATAAAATCCTAGGATTTTAGGATTTAGGATTTTGCAAAAAAATAAGTTTTAATTTTTGATTAAGAACGAACACGCAGCACCCCTACATATTATAAGAACACTCCATCGAATGGAAGGAGAGGGCCTTTAAACCCTATTTTGTTCTTATGACCGAACAGCTAAGAGGAATATCTTAATCAAAAATATAATTTCTACTACAAAACTAGTTAGATCTAAATCATATATTGCATATACAATTAATGATCTAACTTACACATGTTTTGCATACATCTCATGTATCATAACTAAATTAAACTTGCATACTTTTAGATCTGAAATATCACATAAAATATCTAAAAAATAAAATTTATATTTGATCATATCAAAAATAAAATTATTCTAGATATTTTATAGAACTATTCTATAACTAGTCTAAGCATGCATCTTTTATATCTCATATGAATAAAATAAAAATTAAAAATTTTATTTTCTATTTTTTAAATTTGATTATAATAATTATAATATCAAAAAAATAAAATAAATTAGATCTAAAATTATATTTAATCAATTTAACAATATGATTATACTAGACTACACATAGAACTATTCTATTCCTAGTCTAGTCATGCATCTAATACATTATAGATATAGAAATTTTTAATATTTTGATTTTAGATCTAATCACATCTGATGTAAAATCTAAAATTTTTTAATATTAGATCATAAATAAAAATTAAATTAGATCTAAAATAGATCTAATGAACTGCCAACCTGGCTTTGATACCAGTTGAAGAAAAAATCTTATTTTCCTGGCACAGGATTGTTCAGATCTAATTGGATTTGAAAAAATATTTCAAAAGTTTTTTCCACAATCCTAATCAAATCTAAGATATCTTGGATCTAATACTAAAGATCTGATATTAAAAATTAAAAATAAAATTAAATCTAATTTAATTTCATACCTTTGTTTTGGATAATCAGATTATCCTGCGATGATCCTGATTGATCCTGAGATTCTGAAAGGAGCCACTCATGTGCCTAGCCTCTACCTGTATCCACACGGATAGGATCTAGAGGTCTTCTTCTTTTGTATCATCTCTTCAAAAATTAGATCTGGATCTGATTTTGAAATTCTTCAAAATTTTTTTGAAGAAGCAGCGATCGTCTCTTTCAGCAGTGCTGCCTTCTTCCTGATCTGGGTGCCTTTCTTCCTTGGATTGCACTTGAACCCATGCCCAACTCCTTTGAGTGTGGAGAAGAGAGAGAGAAGATTAGAGGAAGGTGTGGAATAGAGGAGGGCAGCCTTGCGGCATGGTGAAAGGAAGAAGCTCTATAACCCTATGCGTAGATAGGGTTTAAACAGACCCTATTGTGCCATGCAGTGCCACATCATCATGGCAAATCAGAAATCTTCATTCAATCAAATCTAAATCTGATTGGTGGGATGATGCCATTTGATCCAATTAGATGAGAGTTCCTAAAAAATTTCACATAGGTGGCGCCAAGATTGGATAAAGCAAAAGTCTTTGGTGACTAGGTGTTTAAACCCATCAAGAAATCCTGGAGTCCCATCTGTATGGAACTCCATCTCTTATCCACATGGGGCACATGACTAGGGTGGCATGCACCCTCTCTCTTACCTCTTTTAGTAGGAGGACAAGAGCCCCATGTGCTCTCCTATTACTGCATGACACATGGTCCTATGACCAAGTGTCCAGGGTCAATTGTTGACCTATGTTCAAAAACAGGAATTAGCAGGTGACAGAAATTGGTAGGTATTGTCTTAAATTCATCTAATGAATTAAGATAAACTTTTTCTAACCTGGACAAACTTTAGTCAGACTAAAATAAGGTTCCTAAGTGAGCCTAAATAAATTTATCTCAGCCGAGACGAACCAAAATAATTACAAAAAGAGAATGTTAGGCTCAATCGTATGCTAGCATGATTTTCTTGAACCTAATTGAATCTTATCTAAATTAATTTAATTGGATTAGTCCAATTGATGATATCCAGACCCAAATTCTTATTTATGTGACTTAGTTAGGTTTAATTTCATATGGTAATGAGACATGTTGCAATCTTTATCATCGATATCATCAAAATACCTTTCGATGGACCAGAATCTTTTTGATTCATACAATTAGAATGATCGATTATCTAAATCATTCTAATTGCTCCCAAAATCTACCATGTGATTGGGTTCTTCTCTCTTGAGCCCTGATAGGATTAGGGTTAAGGTGAACTCATAAAACCTAATATCCGTCATATGAATTAATCATTCGATTCGAGTCTAATGTGAAACTCTAATAGAAACTCTTTCTATCATCTTCAGTCTGCCATGGCCATGGGCTTAAGAACTCAATCTCATGATTATCATAGGACTGCTCCTCATCTATCGAGGTAGATAGATCTTCTATTGGTGCAATCCAATTCCTATAATGAACATGCTATAGCCAACATACACCTTAGAATTCTGAATGACTAGAAGATCGAGTTATGGTGTAGTCAAACTATAACATCCTCAAGATGAACTACTGATGCACCTTAGGTCAAAGAACTAGACACACCATTGCAGTAACGAGTCAGTCATCGATTAGAAGGTAGACTTCCATATGACTACTCGAGGTGGTCATGCTCAGTGCCCTCATTCTCTAATGAGTATCTACACTGTCATTTTGGTATCTCCACACCATAGACTCAAGTCACATCTATTCTAAAAAAATGATCGTACACCAACCTTTCGGATTGATCACCATCCTCGTAATGATCCTATGGTCGGGAGTAGTTTATGAGTTAATTATGAAAATTCATGTCTTAAATTTTCAACTCTTGAAAATATGAATTGTCATTACTATTAGCTCAAAAAAAGTATTATAGACACTTTAAATATATACTATGATAGAAAATAATTTATTTATTAATTTATAGTCAAAATTATGAAATTATCCTTAGAAGTGTATTACAAGTGTTAGCCAATCTGGCTTCTAGGACACACATCTAACATGAACCTAAGTCGATAGCATAGGAACAAATTCCTGTACCAGTTGAAGTGATCATCTAGTAATGGTATTTGATGATCGGATAGGTCGAATGTGTCGAACAATATCCTTAGAACCAATATGGATATAGTTTTCAGATAATTCATTCCCTTGACCAAAATGCTTGTATGACACCTCAGAGTTCAACTGTCAACTTTGATTAGGCTATCCATATTGTATTTCAAAATATCAAATCCATCTCATGGATTACCTTGGCCAAGGTTTTGCTATATTGAAATATAGTGATACATTCTTCTCCAACTCTTGGAGTGGTCAATCCCATCTTGATCACACACTTACTTTGTAAGTACTTGATTGTGCATAGAAACCTTCGGTTACTGAATTAAAAGTTTAGTTAGTCTGATACCAAAGCATAGTGAGTTGCTTATAAGTCACTGAGGTAATCTCAGGTTTAAGGGACACTTATACTTATATCCTATCAAAGATATTCTCGACAGCAGAATGCTTTGGAGTTGGTCACATTTAGTGATGATGTATCCCTACATCTCACCTATATACCATACCAGTGTCTCCACACTTCTTGGTTAAAAGGACAACCAACTTATTGACTCCATGGATTGATTTTGATGAGTAACAAAATATTTGAGCATATATTTAAACTAATAAAGTTGATGAGATCATGTTTCAAGATGTATTTTAAAGTATCAAATAAAACATCCACATAAGTGCATTTGAAAATTGATAGAGAAGAGTTGGAGGCATTTGAAGCATAAATCACACCTGAAATAAGGCTGGAAAATGATATCCCAAAACTAGAATTCAAAAGGAAAACTTTTGGGCAAACTAAAATTTTTCAGCATAAGAAGCCTACGAGTCAACTCGAGGTTCGACTCGTTGTTCAGCTTGAGCAGATATGCAGACTGGCACATAGAAGTTTCAGAAGAAATAGTTTTGAGCGGAGGCTCGAGTTGACTTGAGGTTCTCGAGTTGAAGTCTCAGTGAAAATTTAGAGAATGATGATTTCGAGGCAAGGTCTCGAGCAGAGGCTTGAGTCGACTCGAGGTTCTCAAGTCCAAGTCTCAGGAAAAATACAGAAGATGATAATTTTGAAGCAAAATTGGGCACAGTCTTAAGCGGAGGCTCGAGTCAACTCGAGGTCCATGAGCTGAGGATCGAGTAGAGTAAAAAATCTTGAGCAGAGGAACGAGCGAAGCAAAAGGTCTCGAGCTGAGACTTGAGTCGACTCAAGCTCCAATGGCTAGTTTCTGCAGACTGTCCAGAACTATGCAGATTGGGTTCAAATGATCATTTTTATTTCTCCAATGATCAAATAAGATTCTTTAGCCTTCCAAATGTGGAAAATTGCCTACAAAATATCTAAAAAAAGAGACATGAACAAAAGATCATTGAAAGAAATCAAAAAGAGAAGAGAAAGAGTCCAAAAGAGAGCATTCCACTCCCAACTCCAAAAATATCAAATCAAGTGATTCCATTCTGCAAGAAGATAAGCTCAAACAGTTCAAAATTCTCTCTCTAAGAAGATTTCAAAAAGCCTCATCGACTTATTTGCACATCAAAGAAGCTTTTCGTTCATTTTTGTTGTTCAATTTTTCTTTTTCTTATAACTTAGCTTCAATAGGGTTTTGAAACTAAGGGGAAGGCTTATCCAAGCTTGAAAATTGGATTGTATGCCAAGGGTTGGCTTGGAGGTTGGTTGTGGTTAGTGAGCTAGTGTAAAAATCAACTAAATTTTGGATAGTGAGCCTTGGAAAACTATCCGACTATAATCTTGGAGAGATTATAGTAAAATTTTTAAGTGGACCTTAGGGAGTGGACGTAGGTGCAAGGGGCACCGAACCACTATAAATTTTCTAGTATTTGTGATTGCCTTATTTATTTCATTTCATTGCATTTACATTTTTATATTTCTGCATTTCTGCATACTTAGAACTAAAGCATACACCATCACATCACTTGTTTTTGAAAAACAGCACCTAACTTGTTTTAAGTTTTGAAAAACTCAATTCAACCCCCCCCCCTTTAGATTGTCTTGCTGGGCAACAAGTGGTATCAGAGCTTGGTACTCACTTCATTTGATTTAACAATCAAGAGTTAAGATCAAATGACAATCCATATGAATGCATCTCTTGTCGAAGTGCAATCGACCACCCACCCACCCTTGATGGAATAAATTATACTTATTGAAAAGTATGCATGCGTATTTACATTCAAGCACTTGATTATCAACTTTAGAGAATGATAATCAAAGGCCCACATACTCCCACAATCAAAATAGAGGATAATGATGTTCCCAAATTGGAAGAGGATTGGGATGAGCATGATATGAAAATGATAGAATTAAATGCTAAGGCCATGAATGTCCTATATTGTGCATTAGACCTTAATGAATTCAATAAAATTTCTACTTATGCTTTGGCCAAGAAGATTTGGGATAGGCTAGAGGTTACCCATGAGGGTACCAATCAAGTAAAGAAGTCTAAAATAAATATGCTTGTCCATCGATATGAATTATTTAAAATGGAGTCAAATGAGTCTATTTATGAAATGTTTACTAGATTTACCGATATTATCAATGGTTTGAAAAGCTTGGGTAAATCTTACTCTAACAGTGAGTTTGTTCAAAAAATTCTTAGGTCACTTTTGAAAGCTTGGGAAGCAAAGTTCACCGCTATCCAAGAAGCTAAAGACCTCAACAAGCTACCATTGAAAGAGCTTCTTCGGTCCTTAATGACTCATGAATTGAATATGAGACAAAATATGGAGGAGAAAATCAAAAAGAAAAGGATCATAGCTCTCAAGACAACTACTCCCAAGAATGATGAGAGTGAGGAATCCGATGAAGAGGAGGAAGAAGAAGACTTGGCCATGATTGCAAGAAAATTTAAGAGGTTTATGAGAAAGAACAAGTAAGGATTCAAGAAGAAGACCTTCAAAGGTGAACCAAGTAAGGAGAAAGAGAAGGAGCTACCAATTTGCTTTGAGTGTAAGAAATCCAGCCACTTTAGGATGGACTGCCTTCTTCTCAAGAAATCATCCAAATAGCTCAAGAAGGCGATGATGGCCACTTGGAGTGATAGTGAGGACTCTAGCTTCAAGAAAGAATCATAAGAAGAAGCCAATCTTTGCCTGATGGCACATCATGAGGAGGTAAATATTGAAAACTCCTTAGATTTTACTTTTGATGAGTTACAAGAGGCTTTTTCTGAACTTATGGCTGAATATAGGAAAGTAACTATGAAAAATAAAGACTTAAGAAAGTTAAATTCAGAACTTACTCATTAAAAAAAAAATATTTTCTGAAAAATTGAATTTGCTTACTAATGAAAATCAGAAATTGAATGATGAACTAGTAAAAATCAAACCATTTGTAGAAAGATTTATCTATAGTTTTGAAAAATTAAATATGCTACTAAATGAGCAAAGAGCTATTTTTAATAAGACTGGATTAGGATTTAAACCTTATAAGAAATAAAAACTATTCAAAAATCTATTTATTAAAGCCTCATCAAACTCTACCTCAAATATCTCATGTTTTTATTATGGCAAAATTGGTCATAAGTCTTATGCATGCGATTTCAAAAAATTAAATAGAAAAATAGTTAAAATAGTTTGGATTCCCAAAAGAATCATGAGCACTAACACCAAAGGACCCAAGATGACTTGGGTACCTAAAAACTTAACTTGATTTTCTTGTGTAGGAGTGTCTTGCAGCCCGAGATAAGAAAAGACTTTGGTATCTTGATAGTGGCTGCTCAAGGCACATGATGGGTGACAAATCTCAATTTATCATTTTTGAGCCTAAAGAAGGAGTAGTTACATTTGGTGATAGTGGAAAGAGACGTATCATTGGCATCGATAACATTCATATAACTTCTTCCACTTCTATTCAAAATGTATTGCTAGTTGATGAGTTGAAACATAATTTGCTTAGTATTAGTCAATTTTGTGATAAAAAATTCAAAGTAACTTTTAAATCTCGATTCAAAGTAACTTTTGAATCTCGATTCAAAGTAACTTTTGAATCTCTATTATGTTTTATTTCTAATCCAAATGATAATGGTATCATGTTCATTGGATATAGACATAACAATATCTACATGGTAGATCTTGATCATCTACACATGAAGAATAGTCAATGTCTAGTAGCAATGGATGCCAAGGTCAATGAAACTATTTGGTTATGGCATCGTAGATTAGGTCATGCTAGTATGAACTTACTCTCAAAATTAATTAAAAAAGATCTTATAAGAGGATTACCAAAACTAAGTTTTGAAAAGAATCGAATTTATGATGCATGTCAATTTGGAAAGCAAACTAAGAATTCCTTCAAACCAAAAGGAATGATTTCAATCTCCAGACCTTTAGAATTGCTACACAAGAATTTATTTGGACCCACAAGGACCACTAGTCTAGGAGGTAAAAAGTATGGTTTTGTAATTGTAGATGATTTTTCAAGATACACTTGGATAATGTTTTTAGCACAAAAAGATGAAGTCTTCAATGCATTTTCTAAATATTATCGAAAGATTTTGAATGAAAATAAGACATCAATAGTGTATATACATAGTGATCATGGTACAGAATTTAAAAAATCAAATACTAGAAGAAATGGCACGAACTATGTTGTGTCAAAGTAATTTACCTAGATATTTTTGGGCTGAAGCAATAAATACTGCATGTTACACATTAAACCATATTCTAATAAGACCTATTTTAAAGAAAATCCCATATGAATTTTGGAACGATAGATAACTAAATATCAACTATTTTCATGTGTTTGGTTGCAAATGCTTCATACTTAACAATGAAAAAGATAACCTAAAAAAATTTGATACCAAGTCTGATGAGGGTATCTTCTTAGGATACTCCTCATCAAGCAAGACATATAGAGTCTTCAACAAGAGAACTCTCATTGTTGAAGAATCAATTCATGTTATCTTTGATGAATATAATGACAAATCTGTTAGTAAAAAAGATGCTTTAGATGAGGATGCAGAAAATCTTTATGATAAGATGGACAATCTAACACTCAAAGATGCTCCACCTCAAAACAATAAAGAAGAGAAGAATGAAGAGTCCTCTCACAGTCCAAGAGAGGAGCTACCAAAAGAATGAAGGTATGCACATGGACATCCTAAAGATCTTATAATCAGTGATCCATCACAAGGGGTAAGAACACGATCTTATCTTAGAAACGTAAACAATTACATAGCTTTTGTTTCATAAATTAAATCTAAATCAATAGAAGAAGCTGAAAATGATTCATATTAGATAGATGTCATGCAAGAAGAATTAAATCAATTTGAAAAAAATAAAGTATGGACCCTAGTCGATAAACCAAATGACCATCCAATAATTGGAACTAAATGGGTATATAGAAACAAATTGGATGAACATGAAACTATTATAAGAAATAAGGCTAGATTAGTAGCAAAAGGATATAATCAGAAAGAAGGTATTGATTTTGATGAAACCTTTGCCCCTGTAGCTAGATTAGAGGCCATTAGACTATTAATTGCTTTTGTATATTTTATGAACTTTAAATTATACCAAATGGATGTAAAAAATGCATTTCTTAATGGTTATATAGTAGAAGAAGTATATGTTGAACAACCACCTAGATTTGAAAATCATGCACTTCCAAATCATGTATTCAAATTACATAAAGTCTTGTATGGTCTAAAATAAGCCCCACATGTTTGGTATGAAAGATTAAGTAAATTCTTACTTGATAATGAATTTACTAGAGAAAATATTGATAAAACCTTATTTTTAAAAAGAAAACATGAGAATCTATTAGTTGTACAAATCTGTGGATGATATTATTTTTTGTGTCACTAATGAAATCCTTTGTCAAGAATTTGCTAAACTAATGCAGGATGAGTTCGAGATGAGCATGATGAAAGAGTTAAACTTTTTTCTTAGACTCTAAATCAAGTAAAATGAAGAGAGGATCTCCATCAACCAAATAAAATATACAAAGAAAATACTGAAGAAGTTTGGGATGGAGAGTTCAAGACCAATTGGCACACCAATGCGTACATCCTGCAAACTTAACAAAGATGAGAAAGATAAAAAAATAGACTTAAAATTAGATAGAGGTATGATTGGCTCACTTCTTTATCTTACTGCAAGTAGGCTAGATATAGTATTTAGTGTTTGCATGTGTGCTAGGTATCAATCAGACCCTAAAGAATCACATTTACTTGCTGTCAAAAGAATCTTTAGATACTTATCTAGGACACTTAATGTAGGACTATGGTATAATAGAGCATCTAAATTTGAATTAATTGGTTACTTTAATGCTGATTTTGTTGGATGCAAACTTGATAGGAAAAGCACTAGTGGCACATGTCAATTCATAGGAGTAAATTTAATTTCTTGGTTTAGTAAGAAACAAAACTCAATAGCACTCTCAACGACCGAGGCCGAATATATAGCTACTGGGAGTTGTTGTGCACAAATTCTTTGGATTAAATAATAATTAGAAGATTTTGGATTCAAACTTAATAAGATACCCATAAGATGTGACAATATAAGTGTAATCAATTTAACCAAGAACCCAATTCAACACTCAAGATCCAAACACATTAAGATAAGATATCACTTCATAAGAGATCATGTACAAAATAATGATGTGGTGCTTGAATTTGTTAGTACTGATAAACAATTAGCTGACATATTCACAAAACCCCTGACTGAAAAAAAAATTTAGTATTATTAGAAGAGACTTAGGACCATGCTATCAACCTGATTAAATTTCATTCTCCAAATCTCCAAGCAAATCAAATTAAACACAAAAGAATTAAAATCTTATGTACAAAATTAATAATCAATATTTAAGAAATAACTAAATATTATTTGAATATTAAATCTCCTATGAAACTCTAGAAGTTTCAGAACTGTTGCTCGAGTCGACTTGAGCAAACTACTTCAAAACCACGAGTCAACTCGAGGGTCGAGGCCATAGTCGCTTAAAACGGACCCGTGACTATACACGATGCCCTAGAGATTCTTTATCTCGACGAGCAGAGGGCCTCTCATCCCCCTAAACTCAATCTAACAGTATTTGCTTACTTCCCTACCACCTCTTTCCTTTGATTCGTAAAGTTAGAAATCGGATTTGGGTAAAATGGTTGGAGAAAGGCATGGAGTGTGGAAAGTTTGTAATACTCATGGAGCCGAAGAACGGGAGAGGAGAAGAAAAGCCCGAATAGAATGGGCAACATCCCAACCATCTGAGGTTTCTCAATCCTCTGACGAACCCTTTCAGAAAGAATCCACTCAGGAAGAACCCATTCAGGAAGAACCTCAATAGGATCAAGGTATACCGAACTCACCTCTTCCACCATCTTCATGTTAGATATATGTGCCCTAGAAGCTAGAATTGACTGACACTTGTAATACACTTCTAGGGGCAAAATTATAATTTTGACTAAAATCAATAAAATGAGTTATTTTTTATCACATATGTGTCTGTGATACATTCTTTGAGTTAATGGTAATGATAATTCATATTTTCAAGAGTTAAAAATTTAAGACATGAATAATCATTATTAACTCATAAAATGCTCCCGACCATAGGATCATCATGAGGATGGTGGTTGATCCGGAAGGTTGGTGTACAATCGCTTCTCTTTAGTAGATGAGTCTTGAGTCTACGGTGTGGAGACACCGGAGCGAGAGTATAGGTACTCGTTAAAGAATGAGGACACTGAGCGTGACCACCTCGAGTAGTCATTAGGAAGTCTACCTTCTCATCAATGACTGATTCGATGCTGCAGTGGTGTGTCTGGTTCTTTGACCTGAGGTGCATCGGCAGTTCACCTTGAGGGTGTTATAGTTTGACTATACCATAACTTGGTATCCTAGCCATACAGAATCCTAAGGTGTATGTTGGCTATAGCATGTTCATTGTAGGAGCTGGATCGCATCAAGATGGAATCTATCTACCTTGGTGGTAGAGGGAGCAGCCCTATGATGATCATGAGAATCAAGTCCAGAGCCCATGGCTATGCAGAGTGAAATAATAGAAAGAGTTTTCTATTTAGGTTTTCACATCGAACTGAATCGAATGATTACATCATATGACAGAGGACTAGGTTTGACGAGTTTCACCTAAACCCTAATCTGATCGGGCTCAAGATAGAAGAACTTAATCACACAGAGTTGCACCAAGAGGTCGCTTTCAGCTCTGAGGGTTTGCTACTCTATTCATTGTTTTTGAGAGCAATTAGAATGATTTAGATGATCGATCATTACTAGCCGTTCAAATCAGAAGAGTTCTAATCCATCGAAAAGAGTTTTGATGATGTCGATGATAGAGATCATGACATATCCCATTACCATATAGAACTGAACCTAACTGGATCACACAAAAAGGGTTGAATCTGGTGATCATCAATTGAACTAATCCAGTTCAATTGATCTAAATAAGATTCAATTAGGTTCAAGAAAATCGTGCTAGCACTCGATTGAACCTAACGTTCTTCTTTTACTATCATAAATAGTTGTCCTTACTGAACCAAAGAAGTTTGTGCTCAATCAGAGGCCTTCACTTGGTCTGACTGGAGCCTATCTAGATCAGAAAAGGGTTGTCTTATTTTGTAGGATAATATCTACCATTTTTGGTCACCTACCAGTTCTCGTCCTTTGACTTTGGTCAAAAGTTGACCTTTGACTGGTCAAATGTTGACCATTGATACTTTGACTTCTATCCATATGTCATGTATCTATTAGAGAGCTGGTGGGGGCTTATCTCCCTACCAGAACCTGGCAAGGAGGAGGGCGCATGCCACCCTTGGCATGTGCCCAAGCTGGAGGCGCCCAGGAGTCCCTGTTGGATAGGGACTCCATCTCCTTTTTGGATTTCGATTAGACTTCTCCTAAGAACCAAGTTTGACTAGACTTAGGTGCCATCTAAGGAGGAATTCAAGGGACTCTATTTCCATCAATCAGATTTAGATATGATTTCATAAAGGATTGTGATTGGTTGGGAAGAAGAGGAGTTGGATCACGCGTAGTCTATAAATAAGACCCTACGCCCAACTCAAGGGGTATCTAAAATTTGGGAAAAGAGTTCTCCATGCCCCAAGGCTTCCTCCCTCCTCCTCCATGCCAAATCCATCTTCTCCCTCTCCTCCCCATGCCCAAAGGTGTTTGAGATTCAAGTTGGTGCAATCCAGATGAGAGAAAAGCGATAAAAAGCTAGAAGGCTACGCTGCTGCAAAGGACAACTGCTGATCTTCGAAAAGTATTTTGAAGATCTTCTAGATTAGATCCAGATCTAATTTTTGAAGATATGATAGAGAAGAAGAGGATCTCCAGATCTAGCTCGAGTGGATATCGGTAGAGGCCAGGCACTTGCATGGCTAGATCCAGAACCTTCCGCTACATACAAGATCATCAATGGGTAATAGGATTATCCTACATCAAGGTAAATTAAATTAAATTAAATTTATTTAGATTTTATTTTTATTATTAGAATAATAAGGATTAGATCTGATTAGAATCAAAGAAAATTTTTTTTGAAATATATCTCTTGATCCGATCAGAGCTAAACGAATCTAGTCTAGGAAATCTGGATTTTCCTTCAATTGGTATTAGAGCCAAGTTCTAAAAGTGTTTAGATCTTATTTTAAATTTATTCTATTTAAAAAATAAGTGATTTTAAATGTCACATGAGATATGATTAGATCTGAAATCAGAAAAAATTAAAATTAAATGATTTGGATCTAAGATTAGAAAATATGCATGACTAGTTCTAAAATAGAATAGTTCTATAGAATAGTCTTACATGTTTTTAATTTAATTTGATTAAATATATTTTAGATCTATTTATTTATTAATTTTTTGTACTTAATTATTATATAAACATCTAAAAATGTAAATAAAATTATTTAATTTTAAACATCATATGATATATTGATTGATGCATGTCTAGATAGTTGTAGAATAGTTCTACATAGTTGTCTAGATTAGAGTTATATTTTGATAAGATCAATTAAATCTAATTTTTAGATTATTATGAGATAATTTAGATTTGAAAAATATGCATGATTTAATACATGAGATGTAGCAGAATATGCCATGATTAGATCTAATTTGTATATGAGATATATAATATAGATCTAAAATATTTTATAGTATTTACAGTTCCTGATTAAGGCGTTCCTCTTGGTCGTCTGATCATAAGAATGAGAGAGGATTAAAGGCCCTCTCCTTCATCCGATGGGGTGTTCTTATGACGTGTAGGGGGTGCTGTGCATTCGTCCTTAATTAGAAACTCAAAATTACTTTCTACAAATCCTAGATCTAAAATCCTAGGATTTATTGTGCATATTTTGTTTATGAACCCTTACTTAATAAGCATTAGATTATGAAATATTAATTAGGTCTAAAATGAGAATTTTCAAATCTAAGACCATATTCATAATATTGGTTTGGGCTTGGTTAGCTCAATTAGGTCTAGCGTGATCAAACCGATATCAAGAGTTGGTTAAATGGGATCAACAATGCTTAAAATGACCAGCCTAATAAGATAGTCTAGGTACATATCAAATCAGGATTCAAGCAAAACCTAATTAGGCGCGGAGGTTAGAGTCTGATTGTAGGCTTACTAATTGTTCTGGCTCATAATTGTTCTAAGGTAAGTTGGCATCATGACGACTGGTTTTTAATTGGGAGCTACTCGACCTGAATGCGTCTTGTATAGTTAATGGCATATCCCTCCACCGATCTCATTACCTGGCTATATCTTGTAACCCAGTTTTGATTTGAGGTTGGTCAATAATCCGAGCTATCCCATGCCACTAGGTTAGTCATATTATTTATGACTATGATAAGTTTAGTTTATGGAGACCTGGATCAATCTTCCCTAAGAAAAGATTAAGTCTCTGAGGTCTTCACCTTTGTAGATGTGCGGCCCTTTCCGAGGGTTGATTTTTCTCGGCTGGATACAGTGGCTCAGTTGCACGGAAAGATACAACCATGTCTATAGGCATTGGATTGCTATGGCTGAAGGATGAGTTAGGCTCAATATTTTGGATACGGTGAGAGACTCATTAGAAATTTCAATCTGTTGCAAATGGTGGGTCTGACTTAACTAAGGAGTGGATCAATATTCCGGATCACGGTGAGATTCATGAAATTAGAGACCAAGTTTGGGTGCACCCATGATTAAGAGAATCATGTACAAGAGTTGTTCACTCATTGGCTAACCACACCATAATTGTTAGGTGAGCGTGAATGAGTCAGTTGGCGAGACCCGCATCCACCCATTAGAAATCATTAATCATGGAGATTTTCGCATCTCTACAGAGGGAGTTAGGGATATGAGAGAAATAGCTGGAAATAATTTGTTTAAAAATAAAAATCACTAAATTAAATTAGTTAATCAAAATTAAATATCTAACTAGAATCTTTGACTCTCATACAGAAAAATTCTGCGTCCAATCCATGCACGTATCCTTGACACACATGGACTGACTGGATGCCAATTATGAAATTGATTGGCTTAGAACTACAAATAGTTTTTGGTTACAAGAGAAGTCTAACACTGATTTGGACAGGACCCCCCACTCTTACGTTTCCCATCCATTTGCCATAAACAGAGAGCGTCTCTGAAAATAATTGTACGTAATATAATATATTGGGCCAGATCTAATGGTTGGGTCGATTCGAATGAGCTCCAGGCCAACATTGAGGATATCGGGACTGGCTCGCTAAATTTTGGCTCACCTACAGGAGATGTTTGGTGAACAGAGTCGACGCAGCCAAATATCAAGTCACGAAATGGACTTTTTAAGCGGCTAAGATCTCTTCTTTT
>QRFJ01005566.1:0-53744 GCA_006176705.1 Cocos nucifera | reverse complement strand
GACATGAATAATCATTGTTAACTCATAAAATTCTTCCAACCATAGGATTCATCACAGGATGGATTGATCCAGAAAGGTGTTACAATCGCTTCTCTTTAGTAGAGAGTCTTGAGTCTACGGTTTTCAGACATCGAGCGAAAGTCCATATTACTCATTTAGAGAAACGAGGCACTGAGCGTTACCACCCGAATAGTCATTTAGGGAGTACTACCTTCTCGTTCCAATACTGACTCATCCTGAGTAGTGTGTCTGTTCTTTCACCTAAACTGCATCGACCAGTTTCATCTTATAGTATATTTGGCTACACCATTACTGATCTCCTAGCCATATGGAATCCTGAGCTGTATTTGGCTATAAGCATGTTCATTTAGGAACTGGATGCATCCAAGATGGAATTCATATCTACCTCGTGTAAGGAGCAGCCCTATGAGGATCTAAAGGAATCAATTCCAAAAATAAACATGCCATGGTAATGAAATAATAGAAAGAGTTTCTATTTAATTTTCACATCGACTCGAATTTGAATGATTACATCATATGATAGGAAACTACGGTTTGATAGTTTACCTTAACCCTATCTATCGGAGCTCAAATAGAAGAACTTAATCCACACAGATAGCTGCACCCAAAGTTCGCATTCAGCTCTGAATGGGTTGCCCACCTATACTATTAGAGTCACTGGATTTTGGGAGCAATTAGAAATTAGATGATCCGATCATCTAGCTTCTAATCAGAAGAGTTTCTGATCTATCGAAAAGATTTCGTTATGTATGATAGAGATCATAACAACCCATACATACAAACTAAACCTAACAGTCACATAAATAAGGTTTGAATCTGGTGATCTCAATGATAATTGATCTAGTTCATTGATCGAATGAATTCAATTAGTTCAAGAAAAATCGTGCTCACACTCGATTAACCTAACGTTCATTCTTTTGCTCCACAGAATAAGTTATTCCTATCTGAGCCAAAAGGAGTTTATGCTCAATCAGAGCCTTCATATGGTCTGACTTAGGTTGTCACAAAGTTAGAGGAAATTGTCTTATTTTGTAAGACATTACCTACCATTTTGTCACCTACCATTCTTTTCTTGACGTTTGGTCAAAAGTCTACCTTGATTGCGTCAAATGTTTGACCATTGACACTTTAAACTTACCACATATCACCACCAATTGTGAAGCTTGGGGCTGTCTTCCCTGTCAGAACCTAACCAAGAAGAGGCGCACGCCACCCCTGGCCGTGCCCAAGTTGGAGCGCCTAGGAGCCTTGTTGACAAAACTACATCTCCTTTTTAGATTCCAACTAGAAGTTTTCTAAGAACCAACTTTGATTGGTCAGGTCCCTCTAGGAGGAATCCAGGACTCTATTCCCACCAATCAATTTAGATCTGATTTCAATAAAGGTTTGATTTTGGAAGAAGAGGGAGTTGATCACCGCTTAGTCATAAAATAGACCCTGCCGCCCAACTCAATGTATGATTTACTCACAATCCCCACACCCCAACGCCTCTCCCTTCCCCTCCATGACAAAACCACCCTCTCCCTCTCCTCTCACATCCAAAAGGATTTTTGATTTTGATTGGTGCCAATTCAGATTCAAAGAAAAGGCTACTGGGAAGCTAGAAACGCTGCACTGCTCAAAGTTATGACTGCTATTCTTCAAAAGGGAGTTTGAAGATCCTCTAGATCAATTCAGATCTGATTTTGGTGAACAGATAGTAGAAGAAGAAAATCTCCAGATCCAGCCTAAGTGGATACCGATTAGAAGCCAGGCACTTGCGTGCGCTAGATCCAGAACCTTCCGCTACATATAGGATCATCAACGGATAATAGGATTACCCACTTGAAGGTAAATTAAATCTGATTTAATTTATTTAGATTTTAATTTATTTCTAAAATAATAATAATCAGATCTGAAACATCTTATATTTGATCTAGATCAAAGAAAAATTTTGAAATTTCTCTTGATCGGGGTGATCAGATCTGAACGAACCTCGGTCCGGGAAAATCAGGATTTTCCTTCAAGAACCATTAGCAAAATGTCTAAAAGTATAAGGCATTGTATTCTAGTATATAATATAAAAGTATACTAGATCATAATAGTATAGCTAAAAGAAGGAATATAATGCTTAAAAAAATGATTCGGACTATGATAGTTATTTCTAGCTATCTATTTTCTGATTAAATAAGCTAAAATTAGCTACTGCATATCTTTAAATAAGAAATCTCCACATTAAAAATAGTTCCAAAAAGACTCCTCATCATAATTATGGACTGATAAAAATCTAGTTTGGAATGTATAATATATGGTTTGTCTAGCTGAAGCCAAATTTATAACCTATAAGGAAAACATAGTTATGATCTCAAAATAACATATGGCTTTATTATTATCTACAGAGATCAAAAGCATATAGATATTATTGCCATTTAATATTTACCATAAAATAGTAGGAAAAAGTAATAAAGCTATATTCTAAAGGAATTGGCATATTGTGGAAGTGAAAACCCTAAAAACCATTATCTTTGAGAAAATAACTAAAGCAACAAAAGCAAATTCAAGTATAAATTTCTATTGTTATTGCTCAAGATAACATTTAGGAGGAATCATTACTTCATCAAGTTCCATTCCATGAGGTTTTTATTGCCAAAGAAGCAACCATCTAACCACCACCACAAATGGATTAAGGTTGATGACCTATTAAAGTAAGAAAATTTGCTACACCTTCAGATTATATGGTGTATTTAGCTAATATGGATGAAAAGGTTAATAACCTTGAGATGTTCTTATAAGCCATGAATGGTGTGAACATCTTATAATGGTTGGATACCATAAAAGAAGAGCTAGCCTCTATGGATACAACCATGTGTGAAAATAATTAGTTGACCTACTTAAAGGGTGCAACCAATAGGTTGCAAAAGGGTCTATATGACCAAAAAGAATCTCAATAGGAAGGTCAAAAGATATAAAAATTAGACTTGTGGCAAAGAAGTTTACATAAAAGAAAGATATTGACTATTCTTCTTTTAGGAATATCATGACCTAATAGCTCCTTTTTGACAAAAGCAATATCAAATGAATGTTAGAACGGTCTTCCTCATTAGTGACCTAGAGGAAGAGATCTATATGGTATAATTTAAGAATTTTGGTGGTCAGTAGATAAGAGTACATGGTTTGCAGATTAAAAGAATTCATTATAAAATTAAACAGGCTTGCACACCATGATATTTAAAATTTAATAGGATAATCACTTTCTTTGGATTTAAAGAAAAATACTATTGGTTAGTGTATATACCCGAAGATTAGTGAGAGTAAGTTCATAAAAATAATTTATAAATAATTAATAATAAAGACTATTAGTTATATAATGATATATAAATAATAAAATTTATTTTATTAATAAATATTTAATATTTAATAAGAAAATTATAAATATTATCAATTAGATTCTTTTTAGCTATAAAATATTATTCTTACACGATACCATTATAATATTATAAATTTTAGTAATATCTATAAATAACCATCATAATATTATAGAATTTTTATGATAACTTTTAAAATCATTATGATAGAATATAATTTCTTATGATAGTTATAAGATACCATCACTATACAATAACTTTTAGTAATACTCTTGACAAAGTGCTACAATATTATATATCTTTTATGCTATTTTATAAAATCATCATTAGAGAGTATTTATAGTAATACTTTTTTTTAAGTATTACTAAAATTTCATCAGTACAAACTATTTTTGTTTAGTGTTAATATTCTACTCTCCAATAGTGATTTTGATCCACTTGAGAAAAATAAATAGTTTCTATTATTATGGTATCAACTCGCTCTGATACTAACTATAGAGTATATCCACAACTAGAACATGATCACCCACTAAATCATTTAGAATATGCACCACTATTGATATGTGCCCTAAAAGTCAGAATTGCTGACACTTGTTACACACTTCTAAGGACAAAATTATAATTTTGACTATAAATAATAAAATAGATTATTTTCAATCACAATGTGTATTTAGTGTTTGTGATACATCTCTTGAGTTAATGGTAATGATAATTCTTATTTTTAAGAGCTGAAAATTTAAGACATGAATAATCATTATTAACTCATAAAATGCTCCCGACCATAGGATCATCACGAGGATGGTGATTGATCCGGAAGGTTGGTGTACAATCGCTTCTCTTTAGTAGATGAGTCTTGAGTCTACGGTGTGGAGACACCGGAGCGAGAGAGTACAGGTACTCGTTAGAGAACGAGGGCACTGAGCGTGACCACCTCGAGTAGTCATTAGGGAGTCTACCTTCTCGTCAATGACTGACTCGATGCTGCAGTAGTGTGTCTGGTTCTTTGACCTGAGGTGCATCGGCAGTTCACCTTGAGGGTGTTATAGTTTGACTACACCATTACTCGGTCTCCTAGCCATATGGAACCCTGAGGTGTATGTTGGCTATAGCATGTTCATTGTAGGAACTGGATTGCATCAAGATGGAATCTATCTACCTCGGTGGTAGAGGAGCAGCCCTATGATGATCATGAGAATCAAGTCCAGAAGCCCATGGCCATGGCAGAGTGAAATAATAGAAAGAGTTTCTATTTAGATTTTCACATTGGACTCGAATCGAATGATTACATCATATGACAGAGACTAGGGTTTGACGAGTTCACCTTAACCCTAATCTGATCGGGGCTCAAGATAGAAGAACTTAATCACACAGGTAGCTGCACCAAGAGGTTCGCATTCAGCTCTGATGGGTTGCCACCATATACTGCTAGGTGTCACTGGTGGATTTTGGGAGCAATTAGAATGATTTAGATGATCGATCATTCTAGCTGTTCGAATCAGAAGAGTTCTGATCCATCGAAAGGAGTTTCGATGATGTCGATGATAGAGATCATGACATATCCCATTACCATACAGAACTGAACCTAACTGGGTCACACAAACAAGGGTTTGAATCTGGTGATCATCAATTGAACTGATCTAGTTCAATTGATCTGAATGAGATTCAATTAGGTTCAAGGAAAATCGTGCTAGCACTCGATTGAACCTAACGTTCTTCTTTTACTATCATAAATAAGTTGTCCTGACTGAGCCAAAGGAGTTTGTGCTCAATCAGAGGCCTTCATATGGTCTGACTGGAGGTTGTCCAAGTCAGAAAAGGTTGTCTTATTTTGTAAGACATTACCTGCCATTTTTGGTCACCTGCCATTTCTTGTTCTTTGACTTTGGTCAAAAGTCTACCTTTGACTGGTCAAACGTTGACCATTGACACTTTGACTTTTGAACACATGTCATGCACCTATTGGAGAGCTGGGTGGGGGCCTGTCCCCCTGCCAGAACCTGGCAAGGAGAAGGGCGCACGCCAAGGGTGGCGTGAGCCCAAGTTAGGAGGCGCCTAGGAGTCCTTGTTGGACAAGGACTCCACCTCCCTTTTGGATTCCCTTAGAGTTGGATTCCTAAGAATCCAGACTTTGACTGGTCTTAGGCACCCTCTAAGGAGGAATCCAGGGGTCTAAGGAGGAATCTCTATTCCCACCAATCAGATTTAGATCTGATTTCACAAAGGGTTGTGATTGGTTGAGGAAGAAGAGGAGTTGGATCACAACTTAGTCTATAAATAAGACCCTGCGCCCAACCCAACCCTAAGTTTCAAAGAGATTTAGACCCCATGCCCCAAGGCTGCCTCTCCCCTCCTTCTCCATGCCATAGTCTCTTCTCCCCTTGCTCCTCTCCACGTCCAAAAGGAGTTTTGGGATTTGGTTGGTGCGATTCAGATCAAGAGAAAGGCGATCAAAAGCAAGAAGGCTGCGCTGCTGCAAAAGGACGACTGCAGATCTTCAAAAGAGTTTTGAAGATCCTCCAGATCAGATCCAGATCTGATTTTTGGAGGTGTGATAGAGAAGAAGAGGATCTCCAGATCCAACCCGAGTGGATACCGGTAGAGGCCAGGCGCTTGCGTGGCTAAGATCCAGAACCTTCCGCTGCAATACAGGATCATCAACAGGGTAATAGGATTACCCAAATCAGGTAAATTAAATTTGATTTAATTTATCTTTTTATTTTATTTATTAAAAATAATAAGAATTAGATCTGAAAATATATCAAGATCTGATTGAGATCAAAGAGAAAAATTTTTGAAATATATCTCTTGATCTGATCAGATCTGAACGAACCTGGACCGGGAAATCAGGATTTTTTCCTTCAACTGGTATCAGAGCCATGGTTCTAAAATTGTTTAGATCTGATTTTAAATTTATTTTAATTAGAAAAATAAGTGATTTTAGATGTCACATGAGATGTGATCAGATCTGAAATCAGAAAAAATTAAAATTAAATGATTTGGATCTAAGATTAGAAGATATGCATGACTAGTTCTAGAATAGAATAGTTCTATAGAATAGTTCTTGCATGTTTTTGATTTAATCTGATTAAATCATATTTTAGATCTTTTATTTACTATTTTTTGATATTATAAGTGTTATAATAACATCTAAAAAATAGCAAATAAAAATTATTTAATTTTAAATATCATATGAGATATGATTGATGCATGTCTAGACTAGTTGTAGAATAGTTCTACATAATTGTCTAGATTAGAATTTATTTTGATTAGATCAATTTAAATCTAATTTTTTAGATTATTATGAGATAATTTAGATCTAAAAAATATGCATGATTTGATACATGAGATGTATGCAAAATATGCCATGATTAGATCTAATTTTATATATGAGATATATGATATAGATCTGATATTGTTTTGTAGTATTGACATGTTCCTGATTAAGGCGTTCCTCTTGGCCGTCCGGTCATAAGAACGAAGAAGGGTTTAAAGGCCCTCTCTTCCCATTCGATGGGGTGTTCTTATGATGTGTAGGAGTGTTGCGTGTTCGTCCTTAATCAGAAACCCAAAACTTACTTTCTGCAAAACCCTAGATCCTGAAACCCTAGGATTTATTGTGCATATTTTGTTTATGAACCCTACTTAATTAAGAATTAAGTTTATGGAATATTAATTAGGTCTAAAATTGAGAATTTCAGATCTAAGACATATTCATAATACTGGGTTCGGGCTTGGGTAGCTCAATTAGGTCTAAGCGGTTGATCAAACCGAATCAAGAGTTGGTTAGATGGGATCAACAATGCTTAAATTGACCAGCCTAATAGGATTAAGTCTGGGTCAAGATCGAGTCACGATCAAGCAAGACCTAATTAGGCTCAGAGGTTAGAGTCTGGATTGTAGGCTAACCCAATTGGTTCTGGACTCAACAATTTGGTGTCTAAGGTAAGTTTGGCACAGACGACCGACTGGTTTTTAATTGGAAGCTACTCGACCTGAATGCGTTCTTGTACGAGTTAATGGCATATTCCTTCCACCGGTCTCACTTACCTGGCCATATCTGTTGACACAGTTCTGATCTGAGGTGGTCAATAATCCGAGCTAACCCATGCCACTAGGTTAGTCATAATTGTTATGACTAAGCCAAGTCTAGTTTAATGAGACCTGAATCAATTCTCCCTAAGAAAAGATTAAGTCTGAGGTCTTCCACCATTGTAGATGTGCGGGCCCTTCCCGGGGTTGATTGTTCTCGGCTGGATACAGTGGCTCAGTTGCACCGGGAAGATGCAACCATGTCTATTAGGCATTGGATGCTATGGGCTGGAGGATGAGTTGGGCTCAATATTTTCGGATACGGTGAGAGACTCAATTAGGAACCCAGTCTATGCAAATGGTGGGTCTGACTTAACTAAGGAGTGGATCAATATTTTCGGATACGGTGAGATTCATGAATTAGAGACCAAGTTTGGGTGCACCATGATTAGAGAATCATTGAACAAGAGTTGTTCACTCATTGGCTAACCCATCACCAATAACTGTTAGGTGAGGTGATGAGTCAGTTGGTGAGACCGCACCACCCACTAGAAATCATTAATCATGGAGATTTTCGCATCTCTACAGAGGGAGTGTAGGGATCCGAGAAAATAGTGGGAGCTAATTTGTTTAAAAATAAAATCCCTAAACAAATTGGTCAAGTCAAAATTACAGTATCTAACTAGAATCTTTGACTCTCTACAGGAAAAATGTCTGCGTCCAACCCATTGGCACGTATCCTGGACACACATAGACTGACTGGACCCAATTATAAAGATTGGCTCAGGAACTACAAAATTATTTTGGGTTCAGAGAAGTTAACCACATGTTTTGGACCAGGACCCTCCCACCTTACCAGCCTCGTCCATCCACTGAACAGAGAGCGTCTCTGGAAAAATGGATTGACGAAGATAATAAGGCCAGATACTACATGTTGGGCTCGATGTCTGATGAGCTCCAGCGCCAACATGAAGATATCGGGACTGCTCGCCAAATGTTGGCTCACCTGCAGGAGATGTTTGGTGAACAGAGTCGCGCAGCCAAATATCAAGTCACGAAATGACTTTTTAAGGCTAAGATGCGTGATGGGCAGTCAGTCCAAGATCACTGTCTGACAATGATCAAGGACATGGAAGAGCTTGAGAAGCTCGGTGTGAAGTTGGACTTGGATCTGCAGAGAATGATATTATTCTGCAATCCTTGACTGATGCATATGGGCAATTCATCATGAATTACCACATGCATAAACTTCAAAATTTCCTTGGCCGAGTTAATGAATATGCTGGTTACCGCTGAGCTTTCTATGAAAGGTTCTAAAGGCTCAGTTCTTGCTATGGAACGGACTTCTTCCAAAAGAAAGTCTTATGGAAAGAAAAAGAAGTCTGTGAAAAAGCAAAAGGTGGAAGGATCAAAGAAGAAGAAGGCAGAACCGAAGAAAGAAGGCCGATGGCAAAGGAAAGTGTTTCCATTGCAACAGCGACGGCCATTGGAAGCGGAACTGCCCTACTTACCTGGCCACCCTGAAGAACAAGAAGGAAGGTCCTTCTGGAGGTATGCTCGTTATTGAGTCTAACCTTACGGTTTCTTCTGCATCCAGTTGGGTGCTTGACTCTGGTTCTAGTGCTCATCTGTGCACTTCTATGCAGGGTCTTGAGGATAGCAGGAGGCTGAGGGATGGAGACATGATCCTACGCGCATCGGTAATGGAGCAAGAGTTGCTGCAGTAGCCGTGGGAACATACCCTCTTCGATTACCATCTGGTTTAGACTTAGTTTTGAAAGACTGTTATTATGTGCCTGCAGCTAGCAGGAATTTGATTTCTGTTTCATGCTTAGCACAAGAAGGTTATGTGATCACCTTCTTTAAGGACCATTGTAACATTCTTTATGAAAGAAATAAAATTGCAAATGGTTTCCTTATTAATGGTCTTTATCAGCTACATATTGATGTACCTGTTTTAACTATCGAGCAAAACGTGAATGCCAAACGACCTAGGGATAGTCCAAACGACAGATATCTATGGCACCTGAGATTAGGTCATATAGCAGAAGATAGGATCAACAAATTGGAGAAAAATGGGCTATTGAGTCCATTGACTTTTGAGTCATATCCAACTTGTGAATCTTGTCTTCAAGGCAAAATGACTAAACTCCCTTTTGTTGGACATGGGGAGAGGGCCACAGATCTCCTTGCCCTAGTACATACTGATGTGTGCGGCCCATTTGATGTGCCGGCTAGAGGCAATTTTGTCTACTTCATTACCTTTACCGATGATCTGTCTAGGTATGGGTATGTGTATCTTATGAGACACAAGTCTGAAGCCTTTTGAAAAGTTCAAAGAATTCAGACATGAAGTAGAAAAACAAACTGGAAAACCCATTAAGGTTCTTCGATCAGATCGAGGAGGTGAATACCTTAGCCGGGAATTCCTAGACTATCTTAAGGAAAATGGCATAGTCTCTCAATGGACTCCACCAGGAACACCTCAACTCAACGGGGTTTCAGAACGGAGAAATCGGACTCTATTGGATATGGTTCGATCCATGATGAGCTTCACAGACCTCCCTGATTTTCTTTGGGGACACTCATTGTTAACTTCAATCTATTCTACTGAATAGGGTTCCCTCTAAAACCGTTCCTACCACACCGTATGAGATATGGCACGGTAAGAAACCAAGTCTGAGTCATCTCAGAATTTGGGGTTGTCCGGCTCATGTCAAAAGACAACAAGCGGACAAGTTAGAGTTTAGGTCTTCTTTAGAGCTCGATTCATAGGATATCCTAAAGAGTCATTAGGATACTATTTCTACATTCCAGAAGACCACAATGTGATTGTGAGTCGACATGCCATCTTTCTTGAAAAATAGTTTATTCAAGATAGCGGCATTGGAAAGCAGATTAAGCTTGATGAGAAAGTCTCACAAGCAGAACGAGCTAAGGACCAAGTGGAACCAAATCAGGTTGAGCCAATAAGAACACTACCTCCTCCACCTCGTAGATCGGAAAGATCCCCCTGAAAGATACTTAGGTATTATTTCAGAGGATGTAGAGGAAATGTTCCTCGTAGGTAATGGTGCTCATGGTGATGATCCCAAAACCTACAACGAGGCGATATCAGATATCGACTCCGAGAAATGGCTTAGAGGCAATGAAGTCAGAAATTGACTCGATGCACTCAAACCAAGTCTGGACCTTGGTAGATCCACCAGAAGGTATAGTACCTATTGGGTGTAAATGGATCTTCAAGAGAAAGATTGGTGCAGATGGGAATGTGGAGACATTCAAGGCTAGACTGGTGGCAAAAGGTTATAGTCAACGCGAAGGCATTGACTATCAGGATACCTTTTCCCCAGTAGCTATGCTAAAATCCATCCGCACATTGCTTGCTGTTGCAGCCTATTTCGATTATGAAATATGGCAAATGGACGTGAAAACGGCATTCCTAAATGGATATCTTGAGGAAGATATCTATATGGAACAGCCGCTAGGTTTCACATCCAGTGATACTGATCACAAGGTTTGCAAGCTGCAAAGGTCCATATATGGACTTAAGCAAGCATCTCGGAGCTGGAACACTCGTTTCAATGATGTGATCAAAAAGTTTGGTTTCATCAAAAATGAAGAGGAACCATGTGTTTTCAAAAGGGTCAGTGGGAGCGCTGTTGTCTTCCTCGTATTGTACGTGGATGACATCCTCCTTATTGGGAATGATATTCCCATGTTGACATCAGTCAAGATGTGGTTGTCCAAGGAATTCTCCATGAAAGACCTAGGTGAAGCATCCTTTATTCTAGGAATTAAGGTCTATAGGGATAGACCGAATAGGATGCTAGGACTTTCACAGAAGATGTACATAGAGGAAGTACTAAAGAGGTTTAGTATGGAAAACTCTAAGAGGGGATTAATACCCTTCAGACATGGTATTCATCTTTCCAAGAAGATGTGCCCCAGCACACCTGAGGAAATAGAACGCATGAGCAAGATCCCTTATGCTTCTGCAATAGGGAGCCTCATGTATGCCATGCTATGTACACGACCTGATATAGCCCATGCTGTGAGTGTCACAAGCAGATATCAGTCAAATCCAGGTGAAGAACACTGGACTTCTGTGAAATGTATCCTTAAGTACTTGAGAAGAACTAAGGATATGATGTTGGTCTTTGGTAATGGAGAACTCCAAGTTCCAGGGATACACAGACTCGGATTTCATGTCCGATATAGATGATCGAAAGTCGACATCTGGAAGTCTGTTTGTGTGCAATGGTGGAGCTGTCAGCTGGAAGAGTTCCAAGCAAACTGTGATAGCAGATTCCACCATGGAAGCAGAATATATCGCTGCATCAGAGGCTGCAAAGGAAGCATTCTGGTACAAGAAGTTTGCTGCAGAAATTGGAGTAATGCCATCAGATGCCATTCCTCTATACTGCGACAACAATGGCGCCATAGCCCTTGCTAAGGAGCCGAGGTCTCACCAGAAATCCAAGCACATTGAGCGGCGATACCACCTCATCCGCGATTACCTTCGAGAAAGGGTTACGTTCGAGGTCAAGAGAGTCAACTCCGCAGATAATGTGGCAGACCCACTTACAAAGCCGTTGGGCCAGCAGAAGATCGAAGCCCACCTTGAGAAGATGGGACTTAGACTTGTAGCCAATTGGCTTTAGGACAAGTGGGAGATTGTTAGATATATGTGCCCTAGAAGCCAGAATTGGCTGACACTTGTAATACACTTCTAGGGGCAAAATTATAATTTTGACTATAATTAATAAAATGGGTTATTTTCTATCACATATGTGTATTTAGTGTCTGTGATACATCCTTTGAGTTAATGGTAATGATAATTCATATTTTCAAGAGTTGAAAATTTAAGACATGAATAATCATTATTAACTCATAAAATGCTCCCGACCATAGGATCATCACGAGGATGGTGATTGATCCGGAAGGTTGGTGTACAATCGCTTCTCTTTAGTAGATGAGTCTTGAGTCTACGGTGTGGAGACACCGGAGCGAGAGTACAGGTACTCGTTAGAGAACGAGGGCACTGAGCGTGACCACCTCGAGTAGTCATTAGGGAAGTCTACCTTCTCGTCAATGACTGACTCGATGCTGCAGTAGTGTGTCTGGTTCTTTGACCTGAGATGCATCGGCAGTTCACCTTGAGGGTGTTATAGTTTGACTACACCATTACTCGGTCTCCTAGCCATATGGAACCCTGAGGTGTATGTTGGCTATAGCATGTTCATTGTAGGAACTGGATTGCATCAAGATGGAATCTATCTACCTCGGTGGTAGAGGAGCAGCCCTATGATGATCATGAGAATCAAGTCCAGAAGCCCATGGCCATGGTAGAGTGAAATAATAGAAAGAGTTTCTATTTAGATTTTCACATTGGACTCGAATCGAATGATTACATCATATGACAGAGACTAGGGTTTGACGAGTTCACCTTAACCCTAATCTGATCGGGGCTCAAGATAGAAGAACTTAATCACACAGGTAGCTGCACCAAGAGGTTCGCATTCAGCTCTGATGGGTTGCCACCATATACTGCTAGGTGTCACTGGTGGATTTTGGGAGCAATTAGAATGATTTAGATGATCGATCATTCTAGCTGTTCGAATCAGAAGAGTTCTGATCCATCGAAAGGAGTTTCGATGATGATGTCGATGATAGAGATCATGACATATCCCATTACCATACAGAACTGAACCTAACTGGGTCACACAAACAAGGGTTTGAATCTGGTGATCATCAATTGAACTGATCTAGTTCAATTGATCTGAATGAGATTCAATTAGGTTCAAGGAAATCGTGCTAGCACTCGATTGAACCTAACGTTCTTCTTTTACTATCATAAAATAAGTTGTCCTCCTGACTGAGCCAAAGGAGTTTGTGCTCAATCAGAGGCCTTCATATGGTCTGACTGGAGGTTGTCCAAGTCAGAAAAGGTTGTCTTATTTTGTAAGACATTACCTGCCATTTTTGGTCACCTGCCATTTCTTGTTCTTTGACTTTGGTCAAAAGTCTACCTTTGACTGGTCAAACGTTGACCATTGACCACTTTGACTTTTGAACACATGTCATGCACCTATTGGAGAGAGCTGGTGGGGGCCTGTCCCCCTGCCAGAACCTGGCAAGGAGAAGGGCGCACGCCAAGGGTGGCGTGAGCCCAAGTAGGAGGCGCCTAGGAGTCCTTGTTGGACAAGGTCCCTTTTGGATTCCAATCAGAGTTTTAGAGTTCTTTCTAAGTCTTAGAGTTCCACTAAGAAGTTTGACTGGTCTTAGGCGCCCTCTAAGGAGGAATCCAGGGGTCTCTATTCCCACCAATCAGATTTAGATCTGATTTCACAAAGGGTTGTGATTGGTTGGGAAGAGGAAGAGGAGTTGGATCACAAGAGGTCTATAAATAAGACCCTGCGCCCAAAGATTCAAAGATGCAATTGAGAATTCCCACATGCCCCAAGGCTGCCTCTCCCCTCCTTCCTCCATGCCATAGTCTCTTCTCCCCTTGCTCTCCACGTCCAAAAGGAGTTTTGGACTTTAGTTTTGGTGCGATTCAGATCAAGGAAAGGCGCGATCAAAAGCAAGAAGGCTGCGCTGCTGCAAAGGACGACTGCAGATCTTCAAAAGAGTTTTGAAGATCCTCCAGATCAGATCCAGATCTGATTTTTTGGAGGTGTGATAGAGAAGAAGAGGATCTCCAGATCCAACCCGAGTGGATACCGGTAGAGGCCAGGCGCTTGCGTGGCTAAGATCCAGAACCTTCCGCTGCAATCAGGATCATCTACAGGGTAATAGGATTACCCAAATAATCAGGTAAATTAAATTTGATTTAATTTATCTTATTTTATTTTATTTTTATTAAAATAATAAGAATCAGATCTGAAAATATATCAAGATCTGATTTCAAGAGAAAAATTTTTGAAATATATCTCTTGATCTAATCAGATCTGAATGAACCTGACCGGGAAATGGGATTTTTCCTTCAACCACCTGTTGCTATGGAAAGATAGAAGACCTCACAACAATATACGTGGTTCGGCTCAAGTGCCTACATCCATGGGACATGCAATGCTTCACTATCGAGAAAGAATAATAGAGGAGATACAATCTCAACTCTCCAACCCTCTCTCAGGATCAAGAAGCACTCATCCATACAATGCTCTCATAGTAATCCCAAGAAGATCCATAGACGCTATAAGATGCTCTGCCCTCACAGCCTCCTCGTTGGATGCTATGCACCTATTGCTTCTCTCTCTCACGAGCTACACATACTCAACGCTCTGCCAAGCTCCTCTCGATGGCTGTCTAAGTCTCTCTACATGCCTCTTATGCCACATGCACCACCTCTTTTGCTCCACAGCATCTCAACACTTTATATAGGATGAGATTCCTCTTCTCAATATTTCACAGGAGTCCTAACAAGGCTCGTTCTCCTAATATGAGTCGAACATGTCCTTGATGGAGTCTTGAAATATTTTCTAACCTTCAGATTATGACCGCAACCCTTCATAGTCGCTGGATCCTGTGGTCCACGCGCAACTCTCGTAGATCCCTTAGATTAATCACAATCTGAGTCCAAATAGAAAAAATCTCATCATGTTTTGTTTGCCTCCATCGAGCCGACTCGGTCAAGGGTTGAGCTAGCTCGACTACATCTCACCCTGACTCCTGCTATCTATCTACCTGAGAGAGCCAGCTCGGCTATGGTTCAAGCAAGCTTGATCTCAATCCAAGCCGACATGACTGTGTATCAAAGCCGGCCCAAATGCTATGCTGAAAACTGATTCTCTTCTTACTATGGATCGAATTCGAGGCATCAAATCCAAACAATCTTCACCTCGATTTGATATTTGACATCCACCTGACTATTTTTTTTTCTTTCATGAATTTAAATTTTAAAATTTTAATTAATATAAATTTTATTTTTTATACTTTAATTTTAGCTTTTTATTTTTATTATAATTTAATTTTTATACTTTAATTATTATTCTTTATTTTACTGCAAGTAGATGCTAAGATCTAATTAGTAGATCTTAGTACCAAGTTTAAATTTCTGCACCTTTTAATTTTTACTTTGTATTTTCTGACTTTACTTTTGATTTCAAAAACTCTTTTCTTTTCTTTTTCTTTTAAAAAATTAAAAATTTTAAATCTTAAAATACTATCTTTTCTATGGATTCGATCCAACTCACTGCTATCTATATATTTTTAATTATTTTAAGAAGTTGAATTAAACTGATAAACACAGTGTCTTAACGACAACATCGCGTTCTTATCAAGTTTTTGGCACCATTGCCAGGGAAGGCACGGGCATTAAGTTTTGATCTCTTTGATTTTTTTGTAAGTAAATTATAAATAAATTTTTTATTTTCTTGTAAATATTGCTTGCTAACTTTTTTTATTATTTTATAGAAAAAAAGATTAAAAAACAAAAAGAACTAGGAGTTTTGCTTGATGAGATCAATCCTAATCCTAGTCCTTTTTTTATTTTATTTATTTATTTATTTTATTTTTAAATTAATTTTAAAAAAATATTCATTTAAACCTAATTAAAAATCTCATGATAAGATTAGAAATTCTAACTATTTAGAGCATGCATCATATTAGTTTTATTTTTATTTTTATTTTTATTTTTTTTGATGATTGCTGAGGCAAGGTGAGCCTTTCAAAATTTAATTAGTTACATGCATCTAGTTTAAATTACATAGAACTCTTTGATTAAAATTTTTTATGCATATTCATATTAAACCAAATTAAAGGCAACACCCAATTAAATAAGATAAGATGGAAATTTGATTATCCTTTCTTAGCCCACAAACAATCAACCAGCATTTTGTGTTGATCTAAGCCTTTAATTTTAAAATCAATTAAACATCAGTCCTAGGAACTCGAGCTCAATAAGATAAGAAATTCTAAGAGTTGAACCAGGTTAGGATTAGTCAATTTGACTAGTGTCTAGAAAAGTGGTTCAGAGATGACTGGGTCCGAAGGAAGATGGTTTCTAATTGGTTCCGTTTGCTTATCTGATCAAGCATAATTGATGTCTAAGGCAAGCAATGGGAAAACTTCCATAGACCTTGTACTTACCTAGCTAGTTGATTAGCTGATTCTACACTTGAAGGGCTTGAAGGTGATCTTGGCTATTAGGAGCTGTCTAGATCTAGGATAATTCTTAGTCAGGATTGATTGACCAACTTGATTACTAACCAACATCAAACCTAATTAAATCTAATTCTTCTCTCTCTTCTTAGTTCTAGGACTCTTTAGAACCTCTTCTTTAGAATTTTTCTTTCTTTCTTCTCCTTTTTCCTCTAAAAATAAAATAAAAAAATAAAAATTAAATTAAACTAACTAAAAAAAATTAAAAATAATAATTAAATTAAATTAAATTAAATTAAAATTAATAAATAAAATAATTTAAAAAATTAATTTTTAATATAATAAAATAATATAAAAATATAAAAAATATTCTAAAAAAATTTTTGAACCATACGTTAAGGTTGCACTAGTGCATGCACGATAGAAAATCGCTTTACCAGATCAAGTTAAATCCAACCATAAAATTAAAAGGCTGAATTGTATTAAATCCGATAACCAAATGACTGAAAATTTTAGAGAATTACCTAAGCAGATGAAGGAATACTTTATTTCTTCCACCTATAATCCATCGATTTGTATCCAATTATCTAAAATTTATGCTACCTACTATGAGATCAAGCCGACTATAATCCAGATACTTCTATCTTTCTATGGGAACACCAATGAAGATCCTTATAAACATCTAAATGAATTCTTAGAAATCTGCTCTACGGTGAGAATTCAAAATTTAACTAAGGATGCCCTTAGACTAATTTTATTTCTCTTATCATTAAAAGACAAAGCCAAGTACTGGCTTGGCATAATAGGAAGACCAATTAAAATTTGGGCTGACTTGCAAAATAAATTTCTCAAATAATTTTATCCCAAAGGCCAAACCAACATTATGAGGCGAGCTATCATTGGATTTGCTCAGCTTCTAGGGGAACAGATTTATGAGTCATGAGAGAGACTTAAAGAACTTCTTAGAAAATGCCCACACCATGGTCTAAGTGGCAAATAATTCAAGCTTTCTATAAGGATTTAGAAGACCAATTCAAATAGATGATAGATGCATCCTATGGAGGTGCATTCATGAACAAGAGTGAGGATGAAGCCTATACCTTATTTGAAATCCTGAGTGAAAACTCAATTAACCGTGCTTCATTATCTTTCTACCAAATCTGAATAGGGATCCATGAATTTAAACATCTAGAATCTAGTCCTAAGGCTAATTCAAATTTGATAAATAAAGTGGACTTTCTTGCTCAAAAATTAAATCAATTCCTAAATTTGGATCAACAATCTTCTGCACAATTCACATCATCTTCTAATTATTAGAAGATTTATTCAATCTATGCTAGCTGAACCCATCATGTAAGTGAATGTCCTATGACTGCACAGTTTCCATCTTTTATCCAAGAACAAGTCCAAGCTGCTAAAGGCTACTCCAAGCCAGTTAATGATCCATTTTCAAATTCATATAACTCTGGCTGAAAAAACCATCATAATTTTTTTTGAAAATAACAACAGACTCAGGCTCAGACCCAAACTTCATCAGTACAAAATTATCAAAATAGACCTCAATACCAAAACTATGCTTATAACAGAGGTCTGCCTAGTAAGCCTTTTCAGCCACCACATCATAATCAGTCCTCATACCCACCTTCTCAATAGACCAATCTAGCTGATGATAGATTTAACCAACTTTAACAATTGATTCTGACTCAACAATAATCTATCGCCAAGCTAGAAGCTCAAATTGGACAACTAGCTGAATCTAACATGAGGAGAGAACTAGGTCAATTGATGAGCTTACCAATTTTAAATAATCCACCTAATGTCCATCAACTATCTGGATCAAGTTATCAATTTAATGTCTCACTTAAGAATCCCCAACTTGAGAATGCTAAAGTAATTTCTGAACTTAAAAGCTATAGGATTCTTATGGATCTATACCAAGATCAGGTGAGAGAGGCTAGTACTGATGCTAGCCAAAATAAAAATTTAGAGGAATTGATTAGTACTGAGACTAACCACATAGAAGAACCTGAGTCAGAAATTAGTACTGATGCTAGTTTCAGTTTAAATGAGATAGAAAAAGGAAAAAAGAGAATAGATGATTTATCCAAGACTTATAAATCTAATGTCCTATTCCCTTCAACCTTAGAAGTCGATTTTTTTTGCAAAAATCAAGAGACATGTAATGAAGAGTCAATGGAGTTATTTAAATAAGATCATATTAATTTACCTTCAAAATTAAAACCACCTTTAGTTACCATTCTAGCATCCATTGAATCAAACTTAACTCCTAATACAAAAACTCAATTCATGAGCATTTTAGAAGAACAAATAGGAGAAATTCTTAATAAACATGGATCTGAGAATAGAATCATAAATTATATCTCTAAAATTAATAATGATTATATTAATAATGAGATTATAAATCAACTTTCTGAGATTGGTAATCCAAAATCATTGGAATTTATCAATCCAATATTCGACACAGGATAGTAAGCTGCATTGTGTCTGGTTGAAGATGGTAAACTTAGCGCTTGTTGGAAGGTAATCTAATATTTAGTTTTCTTTCATTTAATTTATCTTTTTAATTTATTTTCTTTTTAGGATAATCTGAATAAGTTGAAGGAAGAGCTTAAATTTTCAAAGGCATTTGCTCGACCAAAAATACACTGAGTCAGGTATATTCTTTCATGTTCTTTATTATAATCTTTATTTTTTCTTCTCCATTGAGGACAATATCGATTAAATTGGGGGAGAGAAAAATAAAAATTTTAAAAATTTTAAGTCCTAAAAAAAGTTAGTATTTAGTATTTAGACATCTGATTATGATTAAGAATCAAATTAAACTAAGCATTTTTAAAAGAAAATTAATGCACAGATCAAAGAATCTATGAGATATTAAGAAATCAAGTATTAAGAAAATTCAATAAAGAATTAAGTCTAGAACATAAAAAAAAATTTCTTGGAGCATTTCTAATTGTTTCTACTAGCATCAAAAAAAAAATTTACTTTTTATGGGCCTGTGTAGGGTAACTATATATTTCTTCATATAAAAAATTATTTTAATAAAATAGTTTTTAAGTACTTCTCACTGAATAACTAGACCTCTTTGTCTAAGCAAGCATTGAGTTTTGCGTCAAAAGTTGGAAAGGGCAAAAAAGCTCGTTGTAAAGCTAGTCTTAACTCATAGCCTGTTTGATTCGAGCCAGTAAGCTCTAGGGGTATTCTATACCTAGTATCCTAAAATCAACTGGTTTGAGAGTCGTTGGCCCAAGACTCGCTACATGGATCAAATAAAAAGCTTAAAAAGTTAAGACACTCAATAGTGGTACAACGTTAAAAAAAAATATTAGTTTTTCATCGAATAATTGGATCCCATTGCCTAAGTAAGCAATGATTATTTGCATCAAAAAGCAGGTAATGTGAAAATAAAAATCAATAAATGAAGGGCAAAAGTAGCAATACACTTGCCTATATGAAATTTTAGACAATTCAAAGATAAAAATAGGATAATTTAGAAAAAGTTCAAAAAAATTTAATGTTCTTTACTTAATTTTTTTATTAATAAGTATTAATATCCCAATGATATATCTCACTTAAGTTCTACTGAATATCAATGACTATTTTGAAAACTACTCAGATAAAATTTAAAACTCTAAAATTAAAAGATATTTAAAATTAAGTTTTTTCTTTACTCGAGGATGAGTAAAGCTTAAGTTGGAGGATGTGATAAATATCATAAATTTATTAATAAAAATATTAATTTATTAATTAATTTATATTAATTTTTAAGAATTAATGATCAATTTATATATAATTTTTAAAAAATTAATATTTTTATTAATTAAAAAATAATAAAATTAAAAAATAAAATTTTATTATTAATGAAAAGAGCTTATTTTTTTGATCATAACAAAATATGTTTGAAGCAAAATAGAGCTAAAATGGAGAAGATATGAATTTCTAAAGATAAAAAAATAAGAAAAATGGCTCAGCCGGCTCCGTAAGCCAAGCCACCAAGCCGAGCCAAGCCGACGAAGCCAGCACGTCCAAATGTGCCAAGTCAAGTTGACTCAACTACAAAAGCCATCAACCAATCCATGATCTAGGCGTGGACTACCAGCTCAGCAGAAACCGACGAATCACGAAGTAACACGTGAGGGACCTAGACCCTTAAAGGATTCACAGAAAATCTATCGTGGCTCACAGGACATTTTAGACTTTTCACTCGATAATAGGAGGCACTGATTGGTTGCAGCGTACGGTGCAGTCAGTCCATGCGGTCCATCATAATAGTAAAGGCACGATCAGATGGATCCGATTAATTGCGGTCAAGATCGAATGGCAGTGGTTATTTCTAGGTTTGATTCGAATTTCATCAGTGATCTGGCGCGATTCAATGGCCAAAAAACTAGCCGGTGAAGATCCAACGATCCAAGAAGCTCTCGACTTAATTAAAACATCCAGAACTCAATCTGAGAATTAGATTTTCTCCTGATTAACTCAATCGGATGGCCAGAATTTAATCCGACCTGATCTAGGCTGATATGCATCTGATTTTGATGATTTTTGGTCCGTTGGATTTCTATTGAATGGTCAGATTTCATCCAAAGTAGTAGAATTCAATCAAGACTCCTTTTAATCTAATTTTTACTCAGATTTCTTCATATTTTGATGATCAAAGAGCTCCTTAGTCCCACATTACCTAAAAAAAAACTCTCCAGCCCTCCTAGCTCTATAAATAAGACCCCAGGCCTCTAGAGTTCATTCTCTTCAATCAAGGTGAAACTTTGGTACAGGGTGAAGTCAGATTTTGGGTTAATGGCTGCTTCAAGGTAATTGGTGTCGAGAGAAAAAGTTGGACTTCTACACCATCTTTCCACCAATACCTATCCAAGATTAGAGATCAGGCTATTTTATTTTTATTTTTTTCTTCCATGTATTTAAATTCTAAAATTTTAATTAATATAAATTTAATTTTTTGCATTTTAATTTTAGCTTTTTATTTTTATTATAATTTAATTTCTATACTTTAATTATTATTATTTATTTTACTGTAAGTAGATGCTAAGATCTAATTAGTAGATCTTAGTACCAAGTTTAAATTTTTGCACCTTTTAATTTTTAATTTTTATTTTTTGACTTCACTTTTAATTTCAAAAAAAATTTTCTTTTTTTTAAAATAAAAAATCAAAGATTTCAAATCTCAAAATACTACCTTCTCTGTGGATTCGATCCGACTCACTGCTATCTATATATTTTTAATTATTTTAAAAAATTGGATTAAACTGATAAATACGGTGTCTTAACGACAACATTGCATTCCTATCATCCTGTCTTAAGTGAACGAGGTCTTCGACTTTACTTATATTAGGACGAGGTTCTTCTCCTATTTCTAACGGGCTGTAGGGATATATTAGGGATATTGTCAGAGCCTCTCCTCTCATCTTATCTAAAATGAACGAGGTCTTTGACTTTGGTCACGTTAGGATGAGGTTCTTCTCTTGTTTCTAATGGATGAGATTCTCCTCCTATTCTAATGAGCTGTAAGGGCACATTAGGACTGTTGTCAGGGCCTCTCCCCTCATCTCGTCTAAAATAAATGAGGCCTTCGACTTTTCTCATGTTAGGATAAGGTTCTCCTTCGATTTCTAATGGACTATAGGGGCACATCAAGGCCTCTTCCCTCATCTCATCTAAAATGAATGAGGCCTTCGACTTTGCTCATGTTAGGATGAGGTTCTCCTCCTATTTCTAACGAACTATAGGAGCACATCAGGGCCATTGTCAGAGCCTCTCCTCTCATCTCATTTAAAATGAATAAGGCCTCCGACTTTGCTCACGTTAGGATGAAGTTCTCCTTCTTTTTCTAACGGACTGTAGGGGTACATTAGGGCCATTGTCAGGGCCTCTTCCCTTATCTCATCTAAAATGAATGAGGCCTTCGACTTTGCTCACATTAAGATGAAGTTCTCCTTCTATTCCTAATGGACTGTAAGGCCACATCAGGATCATTGTCAAGGCCTCTCCCCTTATCTCGTCTAAAATGAATGAGGTCTTTGACTTTGCTCGTGTTAGGATAAGGTTCTTCTCCTATTTCTAACGAGCTGTATTTATCGTGAGATCAAGTTTGGGGGATAGTCTCCCTTTATCACCAATATATAATAAAAATTAGGGTGTTGAAGTTGGGAGATTTCATTATAATCAAATCATCGATAATACATTCATAGATTTTTTGAATTTCATGGTCGGGATAGGTCTCCCCCTCGAGTCTCTTCAAGTAGTACATTTTGGATTGGATGACCTCTGTGACCTCGTAGGGTCCTTCTCAATTTGGGACAAGCTTTCCCTGGCTCTGAGGCTGAGAGATGATAGCTCGTCGAAGCACTAAGTCTCCCACTTTGAATATTTTACCTCTAACTCTGGAGTTATAGTATCAAGCCATCCTTCGTCTATAAGCTATCATCCGAACTTGGGCTTCCTCTCTTTTTTCTTCTAGTAGGTCGAGGTTAGCTCTAAGGTCCTACGGGTTATGCTATTCGTTGAAGGCCACCACCCACGCTGATGAAAGTTTAAGTTCAATCGAAATGACTACCTCTGTTCTAAAAGTTAAGGCGAATGGTGTTTCTCTAGTCAGTAGCCTTTGGATAGTACAGTATGCCCAGAGAACATAATAGAGTTCATCCGCCCAAATCCCTCTTGCTCTTTCGAGTCTTGTCTTGATGCCTTGCAATAGGGTCGGTTGGTCACTTCAGCTTCTCCATTTATCTGTGGGTAAGCTACCGACGTGAAGCGATGGAAGATGTTTAGATCTTCACAAAACTCAGTAAATCTCATCCCAGCGAACTATCGTCCATTGTCTGTTATGAGAATTTGGGGCAGACCAAATCGGTAGATGATTGATTTTCAGACAAAGTTTCATACCTTGGCCTCAGTAATTTTTGCTAATGATTCAGCTTCGATCCATTTGGTGAACTAGTCGATCGCAACCAGAAGATCAAGTATATCCATTCCCCACTGTGCAAATGGCCAAGTTGTGCTTAATGGAGTAAGCTCGGAGGTCGATTGTCTTTGTATATTTATATTTCTCTGACAACGGTCATATTTCTTGACATACTCTACATAATCATGGTATAAGGTCAACCAATAGTAGCATTGCCGAAGTAGTCTTTGTGATAGGGATCTAGCTCCTATATGACTTTCATAAATTTTCTCGTGCACTTTTCATAATGCGAAGTCGGCCTCTAAAGGTCGGAGACATCTCAACAATGGTAACGAATACGATCTTTTATATAACTTATCCTCATACAAAACGTACCGAGAGGCTTAATTTCTGAGTTTTTGAGCTTCTTTCGGATCATGAGGAAGAACTCCCTCCTTGAGATGGGCAACTAACAAGTCAATCCAGCTTGGCTTGAGCTCCATCTGCATAACAAGCTATATAACTCCTCTGAGCTTGGGCATTTTAGAGTTTCAAAAAATACTTCTTTGGATAGTTCGGCTGGGGCTAAAGTGGTCAATTTAGAGAGAAGATCGGCTCTTATATTTTCTACCCTCGGAATCTGTTAAATGCCAAAACTACCGAAGGCCAGAGTTAAACCCTTTACCTTCTTGAGGTATTTCATTATACTTTCCTTTCGTGCTTCATAGTTGCCACTGACTTGGCCAACCACTAATTGAAAATCACTATAGATTTGAAGCCGATCTACTTCTAACTCTCTTGCTATTTTTAACCCAACGATCAGTGCTTCATATTCAGCTCCATTATTAGAATTCGAAGCATAGCGCATATTCGATGATGACTCCCTCGGGGTTGACTAAGATCAATCCTGCGCCTACTCCAGTGAAGTTGGATGAACCATCTATGTACAAGGTCTAAAAACCTTCGAGAAGGTCGGCACTCTCTTTGGAGAGGTTCGATTGCATAGAATGGGGTGCCAGCCTCATTCTGTTCAAGTTCGGCTTCATCTAGAATGGTATATTCTGCTACAAAATCTATCAATATCTGAGCTTTGATCAATAGCCAGGATCGATAATTAATGTCAAACTCTATGAGTTCAATTGCTTATTTCACGATTCTTTCGGAAGCATCCATTCGATGAAGGACTGCTTTTATTGGTTGATCCGTGAAGACCATTATGATATGTCCCTAAAAGTAAGATCAAAGTTTCCTGATAGTGATTAGAAGAGAGTAAGTCAATTTTTCTAACTTAGAGTACTTGATCTCTGCATCCCTTAGGATCCGGCTTACATAGTAGACTGATCGCTACATCTTCACTTCCTCCTTGATCAGGACTGCTGCCAAGGCCGCTGGAGAGGCTGCTAGATACAAGAATAATTCTTTTTCAAGTTCAGACTTAGCTAGCAGTGGAGGTGAGCTGAGATAATTTTTGAGCTCCTCAAACATCTGTTGGTACTCCGTCGTCCAGCAAAAGTTTTTTGGTTACTTAAGAACTTGAAAGAAGGGCATGCATCGCTTGGTCGATCTTGAGATGAAGCGATTTAGGGATGCTACTTTTTTAGTCAGATGCTAAACTTCTTTGATCATTTTTGGAGCAGTCATCTCTTGAATAGTTTGAATTTTCTCTAGATTTGTTTCGATCCCATATCTCGATACCATAAACCCCATAAACTTTTTCGAGGTTACACCAAAGGCACACTTGATCGGGTTCAGCTTCATTTTATACCTTTTGAGTGCACTGAAGGTCTCTTCGAGATCGATGATGTGGTTTATTGAAGCTCGACTTTTGACGAACATGTCATCCATATACACCTCCATGTTACGGTCGATCTGCTCCTTGAAGATCTTGTTGATCAGGTGTTGGTATGTTGTCCCTACATTTTTGAGTCCAAAAGGCATAACCCTGTAATAGTAAAGATCACGGTCAGTAACAAAAGTAGTTTTCTCCTCATCCTTCGATGCCATCCATATTTGGTTATAGCTAGAAAAGGCATCCTTGAAGGTGAGGAGCTCATGGCCCAAGGTTGCATCTATCAGTTGATCAATCCTGAGTAGAGGGTAGCTATCTTTTGGACAGATTTTGTTCAGCTTTTTGAAGGCTATACACATCCTCCACTTATCATTGGCCTTCTTGACTAGGACCACGTTAGAGACCCAAGTTGGATAGCTGATTTCTCAAATAAATTCGATGTTAAGAAGCTTGTCGACTTCTTCTGCTATTACCTTCTACCTTTCTGGTGCGTGGCTCCAAACTCTTTCTTTCATTGATCGATGCATGAGATCAACGGTCAGCTGATGTTTCATAACCTCAGCATCAATCCTAGGCATATCCATCGAAACTCAGGCGAAGACGTCGGCATTCCTCCATAAGAAGGTGATGAGCTGCTCTCGAATTTCATCCTTCAGGTTGGAGCCAATCTGCACCATATGCTCCGCATTTTCATCATTCAAGGAGACGGTCATAAGATCTTCTATGGGCTCGTCCCATTCTTCGGCAAGATCATCGCGAACATCAAGCCTATCAATTGGGCAGGGGTCAAGTCGAGTGCCATATTGTAAGGCGATAGAGTAGCAGTGCCGAGCTAATGCTTGATCGCCTCTGATTTCACCTATTTTATTGCTTGTTGAAAATTTTATTTTTAGGTAATAGATCAACACTACGGCTCGTAGTGCATTTAGACCAGGTCGGTCAAGGATTGCATTATAAGTGGAGAGGACTTTTACCACCAAAAAGTCGACCCACACTTTGGTCTGCTTTGGGTACTATCCTACAGTCACAGCTAGAGTTATCATTCCCTCCACTAGCACAGTGTCGCCAGTGAAGCTGACCAACGGGGAGCTCATGGGTCCCAGATGATCATTGGGTATAGATATTTTAAAGAAAGCATCATAGTACAGAATGTTAGCAGAACTATCATTATCTACCAAAATATGACATATATCATAATTAGCAATGTTCAAAGAAATTACAACCACATCGTTGTACGAAAATCGGACTCCTTGAGCATCCTCATCGGTGAAAGTGATGGGCTCTTCAGTTCTTCACCTCTTCTCGACCTCGGCTGACCAGCCAGCCTTCCCTCATCGAAGTCCCCCAGAGATGGTGTTAATGATGTTGATCGGGGGCTGATCTTTCCATTGCTCCCCGCCCCTCGGAGGTTCTGACGGTAGAGGTGCTCTCGGTTGATCCTCTCATCCTTTCGATCGACGTCTTAGAAACTGACCCAACCTACCGCACCTGATGAGCTCCTCGATCTCATCCTGGAGCTAGATGCACTCTTCCATATCATGACCGTGATCGCGATGGTAGAGGCAGAACTTGCTAGGATTGCATTTGTCAGGGATAGTGCACATCCTTTCTGGGCTCGGTAATTGATCCCTAATCTTAATTAGTACTTGGATTTTTGGAGCATTGAGAGGGGCGTAGTTATGAAATTTTCTGAAGAAAGAGCTCCATTGCACCCTTCTATCCGAGCTTCTTCACCTCTGAGCCCGCATAGGGGTTCGAGCCTGCTTACGCTCTGGAGGAGTTTGGGAGCGTGGTCGAGCTCTGCTCGATTTCTCTCCAGCCGTGGGTGCATTTGGTTCACCCACCTGCCACTCCTGAGTGGCTTCATTGTCCCTGGACTTAAAGGCCTCTTCAGCTCAGGCATAACCTTCAGTCTGGGCTAACATATCGGTAAAGTTCCTAGGGTACTTCTTCTCTAGGAAGAATAGCAAATCATTTTTCTGAAGGCCGTTCTTAAGCGCGACCATTGTAACAGACTGGTCCAGATTTTGGACCTTCAATGCAGCAGTATTAAATCGGATGACATAAGCCTGGATAGATTCTCCTTTCTTCTGCTTGATATTCATCAGAAAATTTGAACCTCGGTGGGGACGTCGACTGCTAACGAAGTGAGCCGCAAACTGATAGCTCATTTGATCAAAGAAAAAGATGATACCCAGCTTAAGTATCAAGTACCAGTTTCTTGCGGCTTTCTTAAGGATGGATGAAAAAGCTCGACACAGAATGGCATCTGGCACATCATGAAACAGCATCATTATCTGGAAGGCCTCCAGATGGTTGACCGAATCTATGGTCCCATCGTAACTTTCAAACTACGAAAGCTTGAAGTTCAGCGGGATTGGTTCCTGCAAAATCTTCCGAGAAAAAGAAGGGTCGATGCAAATATCGTTACCGTGGAAGGAGGGGGCATGACAGAGTTCTTCGATTCGTCGGCTCATTTTCTGAAGCTTTTGATCCAAAAGATCTTCACGATCGTTGATCTTCAAGATTTTCTAATGAAATGGGGGCAAAACTCTCCTCGGGGTCGAGTCATGGTCAGAGCAAGGGTTCTCCACCCTCTGCTTCCTCTTTTTGAAGGTCACTGATCGGCTATCCTAAGTCGACCATCCCCAGACCAGATCATGGGGCTCTAGAGAAGCCTGCTCCGACCGAATTGGCACCGAAGTCTGTCGATGCATGGCCTGCACCGCCTCCACGATCCCATAAATCTATTGGACCAGCAGACTAAACTGCTCCGCATCCACCATGGCTATAGGTGGAGCTTGAGTTGCTAAGGTCAAAACGGGAGCGGATGGATCTAGACGGGATCTGACTGCAGAGACCATTGACCGTCAGGTAGAAGCTTTACTGAGAGGCATTTTTTCGAGAAGAACTCTTAAGAGAAAGAAGAGGGATCACTACTGATCACTCCTTTAAGAACAAGGGATTCTCAGGAACAGAGGTTCCTTCCTCTGGTGTCAATCCTGTTGGTGCGAAATCTGATTACCGTCGGAGAAGTGCTGAAGTTGGAGAAGACGAGGTTACTGTCCGTAATCTGCAAAATAAGTCTCATCCAGAGTCTGGGGTAGTGGATTCAGCGAGACCCTCCGATGGTTAAGTTAGCTTTTTCGGCCATCAGAAATGTAGTGCTCGGTCAAGAAAGTTGCAGAGTTTTCAAGAGGAAGAAGAGAGCTTAGAGAAAACGTATCTAAATGGTCCTTTTTATAGATAGAGTCTGTAATAAACTGATAGTAAAAGTCGTAACTATCGGATAATGGGCCGCTCGGGACCACGTGGAGTTTGTTACGAAAGATAGTATTTATTGTCATGAGATGTCAGTCCGTTTGAGATTTGATAGTCAAAATTTGGAAAGATAGGCGTCAGTTGGTGATGATCTTTGAGCTGTATCAATTCTAGAGAAATTTGGACTCCTCTAAGGTAGTTCAGATGAGGGTCGGTTTATGCCGTATATGAGATCGGACTCGTGCGGAGACCTTCCTGGATGACTGCGGGGAATTCGGCCGCTGGAGGAGTTCGAAAAGAATTCAACCGTTGGAGGAGTGTGGGAAAAGTTCGGCCGCTGGAGGAAGAATTTTCGATCGAAGCTCTTTCATAATTAACAGTTACATTAGGCTAAGCATCAGACTAAACTTCGATAAAAATAAAATTTATTTTTAATAAAAATAATATAGTTATCAAATATATTTTTTATTATTTTATTTTTATATTATAATAAAATTTAAAAAATAAAAAATAATTTTTAAAAATTAAAAATTAAAAAATATAATCAAATGCATATATGGATATTCATTATTTCTGTACATCATAAGCTAAGACTATACCGAAACCGTTATATTGATCCATCCCAACGACAACATAACTTCCGAACGAGCCAATAAGATAAGTCCTACGGGGCCCTTCCTCGGGCGCAACAAGCTGTGTTACGGACGAAGTAGCCGAGCCAATGACCTCCGAGATCCGTGATCGGTCGAGCCCACCAGCGGTACAATGTCAGCACCAGCACGGCCCTTCCTCACCCCTAGATGACAGCAGTATGGTACGGAAGGATAGTGGACGATGGGACATGATTCCCCTCACCTCGGCCCCCTCAGTCCGGGCCGGGCGCACGGCGCCAATACTTACGGCGTCCCACAACGGTCACAAGATTTGATTTGACCCTGACATGTTGACACCCCAATGGCTCTGGGGAACCGCGAAGCCCATGTCCGCTTTCCCCTTCCCAGAACGGAAACCAACAAACCATCGCCTTGAGGCTTTGAATGGAACCCGTCCGTTTGCTCCCTTCTCTCGAGCTCAGGTGCGGCTGGTCGGAGGCGCGCATGCGGCCAAATCCTTGCCAAGCAGCCTGGTGTGCACTCCTGTGCACTGACAGAACGCCAACAGATTGGCGCGCATGCTTGCATGTTTTTCATTTTTATTTGCTAGTGCGTGGCAGACGCACAACATCTCCTACATGGAAAAGTAATGCACCTTGATGCGGTAATGAGGTTGAAAATGGATCGAGATGTATTAAATTATATTTTTATTTATATTTAATTTAAAATATTTATATTTAATTTAAAATATTTTTTAAATATTTTAAATTAAATTTATATTTAAAATATTTAAAAATTTAATATTCAATTTTAATCAAATTTAAATTTAAATCTGATCTAAATTTAATGAGACTAGTCTGAGTCCGAGTCCAACTCGAATTTAATTAGACTAATCCAAACCTATCTCAAACTTACAGATATTTCTTAGCTGTCCAAACCCCATATCTCCTTTCTTTCTCCCATCATATGCTCTCTTCTTCCTCTGCCTCCACCATGAGTACTCAATCCAATGCCATCATCATCGATGCCAGCCTTGCCAATTTAACCTCCGCAACCCACCTCGTTGTATCCTCCATTCCCTTCCTCCATAAAGCCTTCAACGCCGTCAGCATTCGTATCCACACTGATTCTCTTGATGGCTTTCTTCTCGACTGTGGCTTTTAGATCGTCCTCACCATCTATCTAGAGGTCTGCCACCTCCTCAATTATCCCTTCCTTTTTCTCCACCCCTTTTACCTCGATGCGCTCGTCTACCATGCCTGGTACTTCCATTGTATTGCCGACCCCTTCTGCCACCCTCTCCATACCTTGGTCTTCCTCTCCAACCCCATCGGTCCCGCTCCGACAAGCTCCTCGTTGGCCTTGCCTGCCTTTGAACCACCTCCCTCCCAGACTTCGTCCTTCTCTCCGTCCCTAAGTCCCCCATCTCAATCCGCCTCTACGTTGCCAGTTTTTCTCCTGCCAATATGGACTACTTCTTCCGCCCCTTCCTCACCAACATTTTCTTCTATGGATTACTAGCATCGGCGATGCGAGAATATGGAAAGTTGGATGGCACAGATCAAGGCCAGGACTAAGGCTCTTCGAGTTGGAGTTGGAGTCTTAGAGGCAAAGTGACAAATGTCACAAGTACCAGATGTTAGATATATATGCCCTAGAAGTCAGAATTGGCTGACACTTGTAATACACTTCTAGGAGCAAAATTATAATTTTGACTAAAATCAATAAATGGGTTATTTTCTATCACATATGTGTATTTAGTATCTGTGATACATCTTTTGAGTTAATGGCAATGATGAATCATATTTTCAAGAGTTGAAAATTTAAGACATGAATAATCATTATTAACTCATAAATTGCTCCCGACCATAGGATCATCACGAGGATGGTGATTGATCCGGAAGGTTGGTGTACAATCGCTTCTCTTTAGTAGATGAGTCTTGAGTCTACGGTGTGGAGACACCGGAGCGAGAGTACAGGTACTCGTTAGAGAACGAGGGCACTGAGCGTGACCACCTCGAGTAGTCATTAGGGAGTCTACCTTCTCGTCAATGACTGACTCGATGCTGCAGTAGTGTGTCTGGTTCTTTGACCTGAGGATGCATCGGCAGTTCACCTTGAGGGTGTTATAGTTTGACTACACCATTACTCGGTCTCCTAGCCATATGGAACCCTGAGGTGTATGTTGGCTATAGCATGTTCATTGTAGGAACTGGATTGCATCAAGATGGAATCTATCTACCTCGGTGGTAGAGGAGCAGCCCTATGATGATCATGAGAATCAAGTCCAGAAGCCCATGGCCATGGTAGAGTGAAATAATAGAAAGAGTTTCTATTTAGATTTTCACATTGGACTCGAATCGAATGATTACATCATATGACAGAGACTAGGGTTTGACGAGTTCACCTTAACCCTAATCTGATCGGGGCTCAAGATAGAAGAACTTAATCACACAGGTAGCTGCACCAAGAGGTTCGCATTCAGCTCTGATGGGTTGCCACCATATACTGCTAGGTGTCACTGGTGGATTTTGGGAGCAATTAGAATGATTTAGATGATCGATCATTCTAGCTGTTCGAATCAGAAGAGTTCTGATCCATCGAAAGGAGTTTCGATGATGTCGATGATAGAGATCATGACATATCCCATTACCATACAGAACTGAACCTAACTGGGTCACACAAACAAGGGTTTGAATCTGGTGATCATCAATTGAACTGATCTAGTTCAATTGATCTGAATGAGATTCAATTAGGTTCAAGGAAAATCGTGCTAGCACTCGATTGAACCTAACGTTCTTCTTTTACTATCATAAATAAGTTGTCCTGACTGAGCCAAAGGAGTTTGTGCTCAATCAGAGGCCTTCATATGGTCTGACTGGAGGTTGTCCAAGTCAGAAATAGGTTGTCTTATTTTGTAAGACATTACCTGCCATTTTTGGTCACCTGCCATTTCTTGTTCTTTGACTTTGGTCAAAAGTCTACCTTTGACTGGTCAAACGTTGACCATTGACCACTTTGACTTTTGAACACATGTCATGCACCTATTGGAGAGCTGGTGGGGGCCTGTCCCCCTGCCAGAACCTGGCAAGGAGAAGGGCGCACGCCAAGGGTGGCGTGAGCCCAAGTTGGAGGCGCCTAGGAGTCCTTGTTGGACAAGGACTCCACCTCCTTTTGGATTCCAATTAGAGTTCTTCCTAAGAAACCAACTTTGACTGGTCTTAGGCACCCTCTAAGGAGGAATCCAGGGGACTCTATTCCCACCAATCAGATTTAGATCTGATTTCACAAAGGGTTGTGATTGGTTGGAGAAGAAGAGGAGTTGGATCACAGTTAGTCTATAAATAAGACCCTGCGCCCAACTCAGATTCTAATGTGATTGAGATCACAATTTCCCATGCCCCAAGGCTGCCTCTCCCCTCCTTCCTCCATGCCAAACCACTCTTCTCCCCTTGCTCTCCACGTCCAAAAAGAGTTTTGGACCTTGGTTGGTGCGATTCCAGATCAAAGAAAGGCGATCAAAAGCAAGAAGGCTGCGCTGCTGCAAAAGGACGACTGCTGATCTTCAAAAGAGTTTTGAAGATCCTCCAGATCAGATCCAGATCTGATTTTTGGAGGTGTGATAGAGAAGAAGAGGATCTCTAGATCCAGCCCAAGTGGATACCGATAGAGGCCAAATGCTTGCGTGGCTAGATCCAGAACCTTCCGCTGCAAACAGGATCATCAACAGGGTAATAGGATTATCCAGATCAGGTAAATTAAATTTGATTTAATTTATTTTTATTTTATTTTATTTATTAAAATAATAAGAATCAGATCTGAAACATCACAGATCTGATATAGATCAAAAAGAAAAATTTTTGAAATATATCTCTTGATCTGATCAGATCTGAACGAACCTGATCCGAAAAATCAGGATTTTCCTTCACCAGAAGGTCCAGAATACGGAACAAGACTTAAGCTTTATAGTTATATTCGAACTAATTGATTAAACAAATTAGCTAACACTAACTGGCTATTTGATTAGGCTCGAACTAACTCAAGTTAGGTACTTGGACTAAACTAATTTGAGCAGAAAATTAAGCTTGGGTCGAATGTTTAGGCTACTCATCGAATTTGTTGGTGCAAAATTTGGTCGTCGTTGGACAAGTGCTGGAGTCAGAGAAAAAGAGATCACCATCGGTGACCTATAAAATAAGTCTCGTTCAGAGCCGGAGGTGGCTCCGGCAAGATCCTTCGACGATCAAGTCAACTCTTTCAGCCAACAGAAATGGAATACTCAGTTGAAAAAGTTGCAGAGTATTGAGAAGAAGAAGAGAGTCTAGAGAACACGTATCTGGAGGATCTCTTTTATAGATGAAGCCTGTAACAAACTGATAGTGACAACCATAACTGTTGGATAGTGGGCCGCTCGGGGCCACATGAAGTTTGTTATGGAGGATAGTGTCTATTGTCACGAGGTGCCAGTCTGTTTGAGATTTGGTAGTTAAATTTCGGAGGAGTAGGCATCGATTGGTGATGATCTTTGAGCTATATCATTCTAGAGGAGTTTGAACTCCTCTAAGATAGTTCGAATGTGGATCGATTCATGCCGTGTCTGAAGTTAAATTTGTATACAAGAGGAGACTCTTCTAGAATCAGGAAGTAGACCTACTCGAGAGATCTACGCGCAGCTCTTTTAGAAGAGAAATCTGAGGAAGAATTCGCCTGACGGAGGAACCCAACTACCGAAGAGAATCCGAAAGGAGTTCGCCTGTTAGAGGAGTTCAAAAGGAATTTACCTATTGGAGGAGTCCAGAAGGAGTTCGGCTACTAGAGGAGTTCGCCTGGAGTCCAAAAGAAGTTTGACTGCTAGAGAAGTTTGTCTATTGAGAGAATCTAGAAGGAATTCGCCTGTTGGAGTCTGAAAGAAGTTCGTCTGTTGGAGGAGTCTGGAAGAACTTCGACTGCTAGAGAAGTTCGACAGTTGGAGTTCGGAAGAAATTCAACTGTTAGAGAAGTCCAAAAGAAATTCAACTGCTAGAAGAGTTCGCCTGTTCGAAAAATTCGAAAGGAGTTTGCCTGCTAGAGAAGTTCGCCTGTTGAGGAAATTCAGAAGGAGTTTGGCTGCTAGAAGGGTTTGGCCATTGGAGGAAGATCGATCGAACGAGATGTGCAGGTGCTGAAAACTTGATCGATTCTTTGAGATGGTATTGACTGTTCAATCTTGTCTAGAGAAAAAATCCACGACATCTTATCGAATCCAAAATTGATCTTCTCGATCAATCAGATTCTCTAACTATAGTATCGGAGGTTGGCCATTTTAGAATGATTCAGAGCTTGAATATTCCTATGGATTGAGGTTCAGTTTCTATAACCGCAATCAGATGAAACTGATTTAGTCAGAATCTTAGTCGAACTTCGATAGACGTGGATTTATCCCCAACACTAGCCTCCCTACTTTCAAGTTCGAAGTTCAAATGATGGGAGTAAGATGGAGACTGTCGAAGTTCGAAGGATTTTTTGGTCCTGCTGGGTTTTCTGCTTCTAGGTGGGATGGGATGTTTTGGCTTTTATTGGGCTGGCGTTGGAGCTTCGTACATGCACGATGACCCGAAGAGATATTTTTTGAATTTTTTGTCAGAAGTCTGCTCAAAGTATAGTGCCATTAAGGATCTATCCAGTGGAAGCTTTATGCCATGATGAGTGGGACACGCGTCGATTAGAGATCGGTTGGAGAAAATTTACAATCATAACTGCTCTAGGGCTCCATAGGTTACTAAGCCTGCCCTCCTCCTCTGAGTCCTTACTTCTAAAATCGTCCTTTCCTCCCTCTGGTTTCCTTCTTTGTTCCGAGCGAGAGCCCAAGCTGCTTTCTTTGATTTTTGGCATACCTTCCTTCGATTCTTGCTCCATTCACCATCTCCTTATTTTTCTTAACCAATTTAGGTCAGCTTTCCGATACTTTTTAGATTATCTCCACATTCTTACTTTCTCATTCTTTCTATTCTTGTCGAAGCTTGAACGTCTCATTTTTTTTTGATTTTTTGGATAATTTCTTGATTTTACCTTGATCTAAATATCTAGTGAGGGACCTTGGTCGACTTGTTCTGAGAGTCCAACCCCTTTAAGCTTGATGAACCCACCTCCTGAGAAGGTCGAACCCTTGGGATTGGCCCGTTCTTTTGCGCCTACGATCATTTCTTATAGACTTCAGCCTGACGATCTTTTCTTAGTTAGAATTCGATTCGAAATTTCTCCTGAGTAGGAGCTTGAACTTTTTGAGCCTAACAATCGAGTCTGCTTACCCCCTTCCGGTCGAATCTGTCTGTATGTCGAAATCCTTCAGACTGGGCTTAGGTTATCTTTATCTTTTTTATAGCTAACTTATTTAGATTTTTCAATATTTTTCTTGTTACCATGGCGCCAAACTCCTTTAGATTTATCATAGGATTCCTCTTTCTGTGCACCATGGTAGGCATCCGACCTACCATTTTTCTATTTCATAATTTTTTTATCTTTAAATATCATCCCACCGCTAAGGATTGATAGTATGTGTCTTCTTAGTTCGAAAGGAAGGGACTGCTTAAAGGTGCCTCTTCCTCCGTTCATGGCTGGAACAAGTTCTTCTTCATTTTCCATCCCACCCTAGAACTAGGGCTACCTCCATGGGGCGAGGTAAGGAAATCAGTTCGTCGAGCTCCTAAACTAGAAAATGAAGATCGAGGCTCGAACGATAAGCTGAAGTTCTTTGATGCTCCACCAATTTCTAGACTCCTGGACGAGCAAATCTTGTTCAATTTTGGCCTCAGTCCTCTTAATTCAATAGGTAGTTTATGATATTCAGCTAACTAGATGGTATTTATTTTTTTAATCTTCTAACTTTGTCTTTACAGAAATGACCTTCGAGGAATGGAACTGCTTGATGAAGGAGGTCCGGACCGATAAAAGAAAGGGCGATTCTTCTGACGAACCATAGAAGAAGGTCCGAACTAGAGAGTCAAGTCGGACTGCATCGATTTGATTCAGACCAACCCTTGAACCCACTCCTACCATGCCAAGCTCGGCCCTATCTGATGAGGCCATTCCTCTTGCTCCTGTTTGGCAAGAGGGAGCTGTGGAGAAGAAGAAGAAGAGGGCCGTCGGCAAGAAGGTCGAATGGAAGGCTAAGAGCTCCGAAGGAGGGAACCCATGGTCAGGAACATGGTTCCCTGGATGATCAAGAGGTCGTCTAGGCACTAATGGAGGGGAGCATCCTTCCCCACATCATTGAAAGGATGCATCAAAAGGATGACATCGAGAGATTCGATGAATCATTTGCTACCTTTCTGGAGGTAAGTCGTTCCTTCTAATTTTGACTTCATGCCCATTAAGCTTTGGAACTGGGATCTTTTATGATTATGATTTATTGCATATTTTGTAGCTAGGATACTATCTTTTTGCCCACTCCAAAGTGGCAAGCCAAAATTGGGCCAAAGCTTCTAGAGCCCTGGAAGAAGCTCGCATAGAAGCCGAGAAGGCTCGGGCTGAGGCCGACGTTCTAAAGGTCACCTCAGAGATCCATTTGTCTGAAGTCGAACGCCTTCAGAATGAACTGAGAAAGGAGCATGGCGAGATGGCGAAGTTGAGGGTTGAGCTAGCCCTGAAAAATGAGGAGAAAAGAAAGGTACAAGAGGAGGTTAGTGCTGCCATGGAAAGGGCTGTGCAGAATTTCAAATCCTCTAAGGATATGAAGGACATTAAAATAGACTTTGCCCAGGAAGCCTTCTTAGAAGGATTCCAGGTCTGCATGGGGTGAGTTGTCAAGAATTTTTCCAACATCGATTTGGATCTCCTCCTAGAAGAGCCAGAGGATAGAGCCGACCCTTCACGTGCTGATGCCGAGGTCGCTCCTGAATCCGCAGGTGCAGCATCCAGGCCTACCCAAGGGTCAGAGCCGATCGAGAATGTCCCAACCTCTCTAGTAGGCGAGCCATCCGAGGTCTAAACTTTTGACATCTATGTACCCTCCTTTTTTTTTGGTGTACCAAATATATTTCAAGTAATGAGAGCAAATCCTTCTTTTTCTTTATACTTTGCATTGCATGTGAATTAGAATGTCTCTATCGATCAGGGCCATGACCTTCTTTCTCTGATTGAGGCTGATCCCTTACCTTAGGGGATTTCATTCAAGCCTTTAATAAAGAATTTGAAGAAGAAGGTCCACCAATTAAGAAAAAGATTGAAGAGAGTTGAGGCTGACCTTTAGTCCTCTCAAAAAAATACTACGGAGGTGACTAAGGAAGTCACTCACCTTCAAAGTTTACACATGAAGGATGCGGTGAGCTTCAGCATTCGAAAAGAAAATTTTGAGAAGGAGCTCGCCGAACTCCGAAAGAGTGCAAGCGATAAGTCTTGGGCACTCACAGTGAAGATCGGCTCTCTAGAAGTTGATCTCAAGAAGGTGGAAGAGAAGATTCATCTATTGGAAGGGAGTTCATCATGGTCCACCGACGAAGCTCAGCATGACTGAAATATTAGATATGTGTGCCCTAGAAGCTAGAATTGGCTGACACTTGTAATACACTTTTAGGGGCAAAATTATAATTTTGACTATAAATAATAAAATAAGTTATTTTATATCATAAATATGTATTTAGTATCTGTGATACATCCTTTGAGTTAATGATAATGATAATTCATATTTTCAAGAAGACATGAATTTTTGTTGTTAACTCATAAAATGCTTTCGATCGTAGGATCATCATGAGGATGGTGATTGATCTGGAAGGTTGGTGTACCATCACTTCTTTATAGTAGATGAGCCTTGAGTCTACGGTATAGAGACACTGGAGCGAGAGTATAGGTACTCGTTAGAGAATGAGAGCACTAAGCGTGACCACCTTGAGCAGTCATAAGAAAGTCTACCTTCTCATCGATGACTGGCTCGAAGCTGTAGTGGTGTCTCTGATTCTTTGATCTAAGATGCATTGAAAATTCACCTTAAGGATGTTATAATTTGACTACACCATAACTCAATCTCTTAGCCATTCGAAATCATGAGGTGTATGTTGGCTATAGCATGTTCATTGTAGGAATTGGATTGCACCAACAGAAAATCTATCTATCTTGGTAGATGAGGAGCAGCCCTATGATGATTATGAGAATTAAGTCCATAAGCCCATGACCATGGCAGAGTGAAATAATAAAAAGAGTTTCTATTAAGATTTTTACATCGAACTTAAATCAAATGATTAAATCATGTGATAGAAATTAGGGTTTGACGAGTTCACCTTAACCCTAATCTGATCAAAGGCTCAAGATAGAAGAACTTAATCACATAGGTAGCTTCATCGAGAGGTTTGTTTTCAGTTTTGATGGGTTGCCACCATATACTGCTAGGTATCACTGGTGGATTTTGGAAGCAATTAGAATGATTTAGATGATTGATCATTCTAGTTGTCTGAATTAAAAGAGTTTTGATCCATCGGAAGGTATTTCGATGATGTTGATGATAGAGATCATGACATATCCCATTACCATACAGAACTGAACCTAATTAGATCATACAAACAAAGGTTAGAATCTAGATATCATCAATTGGACTAACTCAGTTTAATTGATTTGAATTAGATTCAATTAGGTTCAAGAGAATCATGCTAGCACACGATTGAGCCTAATATTCTCATTCTACTATCATTAAAAGTTATTTCAACTGAGCCAAATGTATTTGTACTTACTTAAGTACCTTTACCTGATCTGACTGAAGCTTGTCTAGGTCAAAAAAGAGTAATCTTAATTTATGAGAAAAATTGGAGACAACATCTGTTATTTTTCATCATCTGCCAATTCTTGTCTTTTGACTTTGGTCAAATGTTGACCTTTGACACTTAGACATCTGTCCATATGTCATGCACCCATACGAGAGCAGATAGGGGCTTATCGTCCTACTAGAAAATAAAAAGGAGGGGGCACACACCTAGGGAGGCATGCGTCTAAGGATAAGGACACCTGAAGTCTCATATAGATGAAACTCCAGGTTGCTTCTTAGAATCAACTTCGGAGGCGCCAAGGGACTCTGCTTTGATCAGTCTTGGTGCTAGCTAAGGATGATTTGAGGGCGCTCTCATCTGATTGGATCAAGAGATGTCATCCCATCAATCAAATTTAGATCTAATTGTATGAACCGATGTGATTGGTCAGGATGATGTGGCACTGCATGGTGCAGCAGGGTCTATATAAACCCTATCTACGCCTAGCTTTCAAGAGAATCAATCCACAGCCCACGCCATAAGGTTGCTCCTCTCCCTCCTTCATGCTATCTTTTGGTCCTCTCTCTCCTTTTCATGCCCAAGGAGGTTTGGACTCCAGTTTGGTGCAATCCAGGCAAGAGAAAAGTGACGAGAAAGGAAGAAGGCAGCATTGCTGCAAGAGATGATTCCAGATCTTCAGAAGGAGTTTTGAAGATCCTCCAAATCAGATCTAGATCTGATATTTGGAGATGTGATAAAAAAGAAGAGGATCTCTAGATCTAATCTGAGTGGATATCAGTAGAGGTCAGGCACTTGCGTGGCTAGATCCAGAACCTCAGGCAATCAGTAGGATCATCACAGGATAATCTGATTATCCAACAAAAGATATAAATTAAATTAGATTTATTTTTTTTATTTTATTAGATCTATAAAATTAGATCTAAAATATCTCAAATCTAATATAAATTCAAAATTTTTTTTTTTGAAATATCTCTCTTGACCTAATCAAATCTGAACGAATCTGATCCAAAAAATCTAAATTTTTTCTTCAATTAGTATCAGAGCTAGATTTTAATAAATTATTTAGATCTAATTTAAATTTATTTTTGATCTAATAATTAGATAATTTTAAATATCACATGAGATGTTATTAGATCAAAAATCAGAAAAATTAAAATTAAATAATTTAGATCTAAGTTTTATAAGATGCATGACTAGCTGTAAAATAGAATTATTCTATACATAGTCTTGCATGTTCATAATTTAATTTGATTAAGTTATAATTTTAGATCTATTTATTTACTATTTTTTAATATTATAAATATTATAATAAGATCTAAAAAATATAAATAAAATTATTTAATTTTTAGATCATATGAGATATGATGAATGCATGTTTAGACTAGTTGTAGAATAGTTCTACATAATTATCTAGATTAGAATTTATTTTGATGTGATCAATTTAAATCTAATTTTTTAGATAATTATGGAGATAATTTAGATCTAAAAATATGTATGATATGATACATGAGATGTATGCAAAACATGTTTAAAGTTAGATCAATTTTTATATGAGATATATGATGTAGATCTAACTAGTTTTGTAGTCTTATATTTCCTGATTAAGGCGTTCCTCTTGGCCGTCCGGTCATAAGAATAAAGTAAGATTTAAATGCCCTCTCCTTTCATTTGATGGGATGTTCATATGATGTGTAGGGGTGCTGCGCGTTCGTCCTTAATTAGAAATCAAGAACTTATTTTCTGCAAAACCCTAGATCCAAAAATTTTAGGATTTTATTTACATATTTTATTTATGAATCCTAAACTTAATTAAGAATTAAGATTATGAAATATTAATTAGGTCTAAAATTAAGAATTTCAGATCTAAGACATATTCATAAAATTGGGTTTCGGACTTGGGTAGCTCAATTAGGTCTAAGCGGTTGATCAAACCGAATCAAGAGTTGGTTAGATGGGATCAACAGTGCTTAAATTGATCAGCCTAATAGGATTAAGTCTGGGTCAAGATCGAGTCACGTGATCGATCAAGCTAAGACCTAATTAGGCTCAGATGGTTAGAGTCTGGATTGTAGGCTAATCCGATTGGTTCTGGCTCAATAATTTGGTGTCTAAGGTAAGTTTGGCACAGATATAATCGATTGGTTTTTAATTGGGAGCTACTTTACTTGACTGCATTTTTATCGAGTTAATGGCATATCCCTTCCACCGATCTCACTTATCTGACCATATTTGTTGGCTCAGTCCTGATCTGAGGTGGTCAATAATTCGAGCTAACCCATGCCACTAGGTTAGTCATAATGGTTATGACTATGTCAAGTTTAGTTTAATAAGACCTAAATCAAATCTTCCTAAGAAAAGATTAAGTCTAAGATCTTCCACCATTGTAGATGTGCGAGCTCTTTTCGGAGTTGATTGTTCTCAGCTGGTCACAGTGGTTCAGTTGCACTGAAAAGATACAACCATATCTATTAGGCATTGGATGCTACAGACTAGAGGATGGATTGGGCTCAATATTTTGGATATGGTGAGAGACTCAATTAAAAATCCAATCTGTGCAAATGGTTGGTCTGACTTAACTAAGGAATGGATCAATATTTTGGGTACGGTGAGATTCATGAATTAAAGACCAAGTTTAAGTGCATCATGATTAGAGAATCATTGAACAAGAGCTATTCACTTATTAACTAACCCATCACCAATAACTATTAGGTGAGGTGATGAGTCAGTTGGTGGGACCGCACCATCCACTAGAAATCATTAATCATGAAGATTTTCATATCTCTACAAAGAAAGTATAGGAATCCAAGAAAATAGTGGAAGCTAATTTATTTAAAAATAAAATTTCTAAACAAATTGGTCAAGTCTTAATTATAATATCTAACTAAAAACTTTGACTCTCTATAGAAAAATGCCTACGTCCAACCCACTAGCACGTATCCTAGACACTCATAGACTGACCGGACCTAATTATAAGGATTGGCTCTGAAACTTCAAAATTATTTTGGGTTCCGAGAAGTTCACTCATGTTTTGGATCAGAACCCTCCCACCTTACCAGCTCATCCATTCGCTGAATAAAGAGTATCTCTTGAAAAGTGGATGGATGAAGATAACAAGGCTAGATACTACATGTTGGACTCGATGTCTGATGAATTTCAGTGCCAACATGAAGATATCAGGACTGTCCGCCAAATATTGGCTCACCTATAAGAGATATTTGATGAATAGAGTCGCGCAGCCAAGTATAAAGTCACTAAACGACTATTCAAGGCTAAAATATGTGATGGACAGTCAGTCCAAGATCATTATCTGATGATGATCAAGAATTTGGAAGAGCTTGAGAAGCTCAAAATGAAGTTGGACCTGGATCTACAAAATGATATAATTCTATAATCCTTGACTGATGCATATGGGCAGTTCGTCATGAACTACCATATGCATAAACTTCAAAATTTTCTGACCAAACTTATGAATATGCTGGCCACTACTGAGCTTTCCATGAAAGGTTCTAAAAGCTCAGTGCTTGCTATGGAATGAATTTCTTCCAAGAGAAAGTCTTTTGGAAAGAAGAAGAAGTTTGTGAAAAAGCAGAAGGTAGAAGAAGGAAAGAAGAAAAAGACAGAGTTGAAGAAGAAAGCCACTGATAAAGGAAAATATTTTCATTGCAACAATGACGGCCACTGGAAGTGAAACTGCCCTACTTACCTGACCACCGTGAAGAATAAGAAGGAGGTAGGTCCTTCTGGAGGTATGCTCGTTATTGAGTGTAACCTTAAGATTTCTTCTGCATCTAGTTGGATGCTTGACTCTGGTTCTAATGCTCATTTATGCACTTCTATGCAGGATTTTGAGGATAGTAGGAGGCTGAGGGATGGTGACATGATTCCACGTGTCGAAAATAAAATAAGAGTTGCTGTCGTGATCATGGAAACATATCCTCTTCGACTACCATCTGGTTTAGACTTCGTTTTAAAAGATTGTTATTATGTACCTGCATCAAGCAGGAATTTGATTTCTATTTCATGCCTAGCACTAGAAGGCTATGTAATTAGTTTTCTTAAAAACTATTATAACATTCTTTATGAAAAAAAAATTGCAAGTGGTTTCCTTATTAATTATCTTTATCAGTTACATATTGATGTATCTATTTTTAATATCAAGCAAAATGTGAATGCCATGAAACGACCTAGGGATAGTCCAAATGATAGGTATCTATGGCACCTGAGACTAGGTCATATAGCAGAAGATAGGATTAACAAAGTAGAGAAAACTAGGCTATTGAGTCCGTTGACTTTCAAGTCATATCTAATTTATGAATCTTATCTTCGTGGCAAAATGACTAAGCTCCCTTTTATAGGACATGGGAAAGAGCCACGGATCTTCTTGCCCTAGTACAAACTGATGTGTGCAGCCCATTTGATGTGCCAGCTAGAGGCAACTTTGTCTACTTCATAACCTTTATCGATGATTTATCTAGGTATGGATATATGCATCTTATGAAACACAAGTCTGAAGCTTTTGAAAAGTTCAAAGAATTCAGACATGAAGTAGAAAAGCAAACTGAAAAATCCATTAAGGTTCTTCGATCAGATCGAGGAGGTGAATACCTTAGTCAAAAATTTCTAAACTATCTTAAGAAAAATGGCATAATCTCTCAATGGACTCCATCTAAAATACCTCAACTCAACGGAGTTTCAGAATGGAGGAATCGGATCCTATTAGATATGGTCTGATCCATGATGAGCTTCATAGATCTCTCTGATTTTCTTTGGGGACATAGTTTATTAACTACAGTATACTTACTGAATAGGGTTCCTTCTAAAATCATTCCTACCACACCGTATGAGATATGGCATGGTAAGAAATCAAGTCTAAGTCATCCTAGAATTTGGGATTGTCCGGCTCATGTCAAAAGACAACAAGCAGATAAATTAGACTTTAGGTCCCTTAGAGCTTGATTTATAGGATATCCTAAAGAGTCATTAGGATATTATTTCTACATTCTAGAAGATCATAATATGATTATGAGTCGACATGCCATCTTTCTTGAAAAATAGTTTATTCAAGATAGTAGCATTAGAAAATAGATCAAGCTCGATGAGAAAGCCTCACAAGAGCAACGAGCTAAGGACCAAATGAAACCAAATCAGATTGAGCCAATACAATCACTTCCTCCTCCACCTCATAGATTGAAAAGGGTTTTCCGTCCTCTTGAGAGGTACTTAGATGCTATTTCAGAGAAAATAGAGAAAATATTTTTTGTAGGTAATAAGGTTTTTGGTGATGATCCCAAAATCTATAACGAAGCAATATCGGATATCGACTTCGAGAAATAGTTAGAGGTAATGAAGTCAGAAATTAACTCGATGCACTCAAACCAAGTCTGAACCTTGGTAGATCTATCAGAAGGTATAGTACCTATTAGGTGAAAATGGATCTACAAGAGAAAGATTGGTGTAGATAAAAATGTGAAGACATTCAAAGCTAGATTAGTAGCAAAAGGTTATAGTTAGCATGAAGGCATTGATTATCAGGATACCTTTTCGTCAGTAGGCATGCTTAAATCCATTCGCACATTGCTTGCTATTGCAACCTATTTTGATTATGAAATATAGCAAATGGACGTGAACATGACATTCTTAAATGGATATCTTAAGGAAGATATCTATATGGAACAGTCGCTAGGTTTCACATCCAGTGATGCTGATCGTAAGGTATGCAAGCTACAAAGGTCCATATATGGACTTAAGCAGGCATCTCGGAGCTAGAATACTCATTTCAATGATGTGATCAAAATATTTAGTTTCATCAAGAACGAGGAGAAATCATGTATCTTCAAAAAGATCAGTGGAAGTGCTGTTGTCTTCCTCATATTGTACGTGGATGATATCCTTCTTATTGAAAATGATATTTCCATGTTGACCATAGTTAAAATGTGGTTATCCAAAGAATTCTCCATGAAAGATCTAGGAGAAGCATCCTTTATTCTAGAAATTAAGGTCTATAGAGATAGACCGAATAGGATGCTAGGACTTTCACAGAAGATGTACATAGAAGAAGTGCTAAAGAGGTTTAGCATGAAAAACTCAAAGAGGGGTTTGGTACCCTTCAGATATGGCATTCATCTTTCCAAAAAGATGTGCCCTAGCATACCTGAGGAAATAGAATGCATGAGCAAGATCCCTTATGCTTCAGCAATAGGAAGCCTAATGTATGCCATGTTATATACATGACCTGATATAGCCCATGTTGTGAGTGTCACAAGCATATATCAGTCGAATCTAGGAGAAGAACACTGGACTTCTATAAAATGTATCCTTAAGTACTTAAGAAGAACTAAGGATATGTTGTTGGTTTTAATGAGAACTCCAAGTCCAGGGTATACAGACTCGAACTTCATGTCCGATGTAGATGATCGAAAGTAGACCATCTGGAACTATTGTGTGGTAATGGTGGTGCTGTCGTTGAAGAGTTCCAAAGCAGACGGTGGATGTAGCAGATTTCACCATAAAAGCAAAATATACACTAGCATCAGAAAGCTACAAAAAGCATCTTGGTATAAAAAGTTTGCCATATCGAGATCAGGAGTGAATATCAATCAAGATGCAATTTCCACTAACTACTATGATAACAATGGTGCCAAATAGCCCTTGTTTGTAAGGAGCTGAGGTCCTCATCAAAATCCAAGCCACTCGAGCCGACATATCCTCATCCGTAATTACCTACAGGAGGGTTACAGATAACGAGGTCCAAGAGAGTCGATCGCAGGTATTGGCAGACCACGATTACAAGTCGTTGGTCTAGTAGGAAGATCGAGCCACCTTGAGAAGATGGAATTTAGATTCTGTAGCTATATTGCTTGTAGTCAATAGGAGTTTGTTAGATATGTGATGCTAGAAAGCCAGAATTTGGGACACCGTATAACTTCTAGTGAGTCATAAATTATAATTTTAACTATAAGATAATAAAATGGCGTTATTTTCTAATCAGATATGTTTATAGGTCCGTGATAAATCTGAGTTATAGGTAAGTGATATATTCCAATATTTTCAAAAAGCATGATTTTTGTTATTTAACTCAGTAAAATGCTTTCGATCCATTAGGATACATCATGGATGGTTGTTGATCTAGAGGTTGGTGTACAAATCGGCATCTTTATAGTAGATAGTCTTTGAGTCTAGGTTGTAGGAGAATAACTTGGAGTGAAGAGTACAGAGTTGACCATTAGGAAATGAGGGAACTGAAGCTATGACCACCTCGAGTAGTCATAGGAGTCGTTCTCTCCAATCGATATGTCCGAAGTGCAGTAGTGTGTTCTGATTTTTTTATCTGAGGGTGCATCCGGCAGTTACTTGAGGTGTTATTGTTGACAATACAAACTCGATCTCTGGCTGTCATTTCAAAAACCATAGAAGGTGATATATTGGCTTTGATACTGTCATTGTAGGAATTAGATTGCACCAAAAGAAATCTATCTACGCGTCGTTGATGAGGAGCAGCTCAATTGATAATTATGGATAATCAGTCTATAAAGCTATGCGGCAGCAGTGAATGGAATAAGAAGAGTTTCTATTTAAGGTTTATCAATTGGATCTGACAAATATTAATACATTAATGACCAGATTAGGCTTTAACGAGCTTCTAACCTACCTCTAATCTGATTTAAGGGCTAAGATAGTAAGAACTTATCACTAAGATAACTCACCAAGGGTTACATTTTCAGTTTTGTGGATTCCATACATACTGCTAGCGTGTAATGGTGATTTGAAGCAATTAGAATGATTTTAATGATCGATCATTCTAGTTTTGTCTGTGATTAGACAGAGTTTTCCTGTTCCATCGAAAGATTTTCGATGATGTCGTGATGGACTCATGACATTATCCCAATTACCATACAGAATTAAATCTAACTGGAGATACACACAATAAGCGTTTTAGGATCTGATTACTCAGTATCATCATTTGCTAATCAGTTCATTGATTTGATTTAGATTTCAATAGGCTTCAAGAAATACGTGCTGCACATGATGAGCTAATGTTCTCCTTCTATATCGATTAAAAGTAATCTTCGACTGGCATATATTTAGCTGCTACTTATGGTACCTGTTTACCTGTCTGATAGAGCTTGCTAGGTCAAAAGGATTATTTTATTATGAGATTAAATGATACAAATTCATTTGTCTCTATTTGCACATTTCCATCATCTTTTGACTCTTAACAAACAGTTGACCTTTGATACTTTCACATCTGCCCATATGTCATCACATATGAGAGCCATGATCGGATCTACCACTGGTAGAACGTGGCACCATCAGGACTCCTACTAGTGGACGGTGCCGGGTTCGTAGGAGTGCATGTGCACCCAAGCGGTAGGTCTTTTCTGTCCCTGATGGGACTCTAGGTTGTTCTTGAATCAACTTAGGAAGCTGCCAAGGGACTCTGCTTTGACGGTCTTTGCACCACTTAAGGATGATTTTGAGGAGGTAACTTATAATTGGATTTTGGTGATATCATTCCCAATCAATCAATTAAGAATATGATAATTGCTATGGAACGACTGACTTGCCGCGCTTGATGGATGCTGCGACAACACATGGTAGCTAGCAGGTCTATGAAAAATCATATCTGTAGCACTAGCTTTCAAGAGAATCAACTATAGCCATAGCATTCAGGCTGCCCCTCTTCCTCCTTCATGCCATTATCTTCTAGTCCTCTCTCTCTCTTTTAAACTAGCCAAGGAGGTTTAGGCGTCAGTTAGTGCGATCGCAAGAGAAGGTGAACAGAAACGTAAGAAGGCGCACTGTTGCAAGAGCGATTCCCTAGTTTTTCAGAGGTATTTTGAAGATCTGTAAATCAGATCAGATCTGATCATATTTGGAGAGGTGATAAAGAAGTGAGAAGTCTTGATCTGATCTGAGTGGTACGGTTAGGAGGCCAGGTACTTATAATGGTTAGATTCTAGAATCTCAGACAATACGGCAGGATTCATCATGAGGATAAACTGATTACCAACAAAGATATAAATTTAATCGATTTTAATTTTTTTTATTTTATTTTATTAGATCTATTAAAATTAAATGAAAATATTTAATCTGATAATAGATTCAATATTTTTTTTTTAAATATCTTCTCTTTGATCAATAAATCTGAACAATGACCATTAGAATACTAAATTTTCCTTCATGAAACAGTGAGAGAAGAATCCCCATCTTTTCGATAAGCAGATTACTAGGATGCTAAGAGACACGAGTAAATTATTCAGGTGACTGCCGTGAGAAGATGTCCAGCTTGAAGGTGATTCTAAAGGTGCTGACTAGGTGATGGAGCGACCTATTTGTCGGAAGGTATTTGTCAGTCATTTCAGCAAGTTGGATCAAGCGATGAACCTGAGGACTCTATCTTTATGAGTGGTAGACTGTTGATGAATCTCTCAGACGGCTATTGGGGTGGGTGGAGAAAATCGAAGTTCAATAATTGAGCTCCGTTGACTTAGGAGCGTCAGAGATGGGAAGCTGATTTGAGATTTTGAGGACAGACATGTGACGAGCTCGAAGGCCAAATTTTAATACTCCAAACAGCGAATGTAAATCGATGGTCTATTACAAAAGAAAGGAGTCTCAGATGGGAAACTTAAAAGCTTTGGTGTATGGCTGAGCGATAGTGCCAAGTTTGAAGAGCTCTAGATCTGAGGTAGAATGTCTCTGATTTTAACGTGATCAGTTTCGTATGCAATTATTGGGATCTAGGAGCTATGTTTAAAATTCTTTTATCTATGATCTAATATTAGATCTAATTGTTATTTTACTGAAAATTATTGTATGATTGTTATAAATTTAGAGAGTTATTCATTAATTAATTATTAATTGTTGTATTTGTTGACGATTTCACCATTGTGATCTTACTGATGCGCACCTGAGGTTCTGGATTACCATAGCAAGTGCACTAACTTACGGTATTTCACTTTAGCTTAGATCTGAAGATCTTCTCTTTCTTTATCATGTCTCTAAAATTATGATCTATATACATTGTGGAGGATCTTCAAAAGCCTTCTTTGAGGATTACTGTTCATGGCTCCATAGCATGTCTGCACTTTTACTTTCCTCGTCAGCCTTGTTCTTGCTTGAGATCGCATATCGTAGAGGCCACAAACTGTTCTTGGTGTGGAGAGGAGATGAGAGGATTAGTAAGATGGCATGCGAGGAGAGGGAAGCTTGGGGTTGGCAAAAGAAGTGTCTTAAAAGTTGGCCAGATAGGTCTTTATAAGTAACACCCTCAGTGCGCGTTGTGCCACTCAACACCAGCCAATCAACGTTGCTTCCGTGCTATTAGATCTAAATCTAATGATGGTGATGACATCACCTGATCCATCAGATGAGGATCCTATAATTATTATCCGTTAGTGGAACACCTAAAGACTGGGTCAAAGTCCTAGTAGCGTGAGGTCCTTAGTTTGATCGAAGAAGCATCCTGGAGTCCAATCGTATGGAGCTCGCAGGCGTCCCTCATTCAGGCGACACGCCATCCCTAAGTGTGCCACCCTTTTTTTACCAAAATTAGTAAGGGATAATTCCCTATCTTGCTTCTCAATAGTGCATGGGGGGAAACACATAGGCAGTGTCCAGGTATACAAAGATCAATGTTTGAAGTACAATATAGAAGTTAAGGTGACGGAAATGCGTATGGGTTTATTCATCAATTATGCTCATAAATTAGACAAACCCTTTGCTAAACCTGAGACGCTCTAGTAGATAAGTTAGGTAAGGGTACCTGATAGTGAGCAACACTATTTGGCTAGTTGAATGATTAACTTTTTAATGATAAAAGGGAGAATTTGGATCTCATCATGTGTTTAGCACGATTTTCTTGAAGCTAATTAATATCTAATTTCAATCAATATTGATGGTTTAGTCCAATTGATGATATCCAGATTCAACCTTATTTGTGTGACCCAGTTTAGTTCATTCTATATGGTAATGAGATAATGTCATGATCTCCATCTCAAACTCCAATCCTATGTGTGACTCTCTGATTCAATAAATATGATCTTCTAATATTCATGAGCTGATCGAAACGATTATAACGAAAACGTCCACCTCAAGTTACCGTATAGTATAATAGTATGGCAACATCCATCAATAACTGTATGATGGTGAGCATCCTCATGCGATGAATTCAGTTGATTCCTATGTGATTAAGTTCTTTCTATCTTTGGCTATCATCGGGATTAGGTGGTTAAGGTGACTCGCTTCAAACCCTATAATCCTAATCATGAATTTCATCATCATTTCAATTCTAAATGTGAATCTAATAAAACTCTTTCTATTTCACTCTACCGAATGGCAATGGCTTTTATGGATTGATTTCGTGATATCATAAGGGGCTAATCCTCATCTACCGAGGTAGATAGATCTCTCTTGTCATATCAACTTCCTAAATGAATCATGCTATACGCCAACATCACTCAGGATGTTTCGATGCATTGGAGAGAGTCGGTCATGTGTTAGTCCATATAACACCTTAAGGTGAACTACGTGCATCCTTATAGGTTAAAGAAAAGTCGGACATATCTACTGCAGCTTTCGAGCTAGTCATCGATGGAAGGAGATCCTAATGACTGCTTTGAGGGTGTCACGTTGTTACCCTATTATTCTCTAACGTTAGTACTTATTACCTCTCGCTCCAAGTTATTCTCTACAACGTAGACTCAAGTCATCTACTTAAAGAGACAACTGTGCATTACTTTGTTGAATCGCTTACTTGCTTCATGATGATCCTATGTCAGAGCATTTTATGAAATTATATAAAATTTATAGATCTTAAATTTTCACTCTTGAAATAGTATATCATTGCTTAACTCAAGAATGTAATCATAGATATAATATATTATATGATAAGAATTAATTTATTATTATTATTTATATCATTAATTATATTTGACCTTTAGAATATATAAACATATGTATAGCGATTCTGCGTTTGGACATATTCAACAACTATTCACCTTGACTAAAGCAATTGGCTATAGTTGTTAAGTCCCATGCTTCTCAAGGTGGGTCTCGCGATTTTCTGTTGGCCCATTACTTTAATAGTGGGTCGCCATTGTTTGGTGGGGTTGCTTATCTTGATTTGACGTTAATCTTTTTTCGAAACTATCATGATGACGATGGGTATCGCCGCATCGTGCTGCTTGGATTTTTGGTATGATCGGCTCCTTAGCTAGGGCTTGTACCAGCTGTATCGCAGTATAGAATGCATCTTTTTAATAGCATCACTCCAATCTCTACTGGCAAACTTGTCTTGTATCTAAGAAATGCTTCTCCTTTGCAGCTTCTAATGCATTTGGAATGTACTCTACTTTTCATGATGGAATTTGCTATCACTGTCTTACTTGGAAAAACTCTCCAACTAGACAGCAACCAACATTACAGACCACAAACAGGCAGCTCTCAGATTTTCGACTTTTCAATCATCTACATCGTAGATTATATAGCTACCCCCTCCCCCCCCACACCCCCCTGCCAGAATAATCGAGTCCGTATACCTCTAACTTGGAGTTTCTCCATTATTAAAACTGCCAACAACAGTATCCTTAGTTCTTCTCAATTACTTATAAGGATATTTCATAGAAAGTCCCGTAGTGTTTCTGCATCCTGGAATTTCAACTGAATCTACTCGGATCAACTCACAGCATGAGCTATATCAAGTCTGTACAAGTTAACAAGTAGTTACATGTAGGCCCCACTAGTTGGTTGCTAAAGCTAAGTGATTCTTGCTCATAGCCATTCTATCTCCTGCTAGGTATTGCCTAGGAGCACAATCTTTTGGGAAAGATGAATCCATATGATCGCCGGTATCAAACCCCTCTTTGAGTTGTTTTCATGCTAAACCTCTTTAGCACTTCTCTATGTACATCTCTCTTGACAAGTCCTAGCATACCTATTCGTCTATCTTCTCTATATGGACTTGCGTTAATTCTAAGAATAAAGGATGCTTCTCTAGAATTTTCATGAGAATTCTTTTGGATAAGCGGCAAATTCTTAACTATGGCTCAAGCATGGAAAAATATTTAACAGCCATTGTCAATTAAGGAGGATAATATTCATACCACGTACAAGTAATGAGGAAGACAAAAGCACTATCCACTGACCTTTTGAGAACAAGTGCTGTTCTCCTCTTTGTCTGATGCAAACACAAATATTTATGAATCACCATCAATTGAACATCGACGTATTCTACTAGCGAGATGCTGCTTAACAGTCCATATACCCACTTTGCGACAGCTTGCAAGTACCTTCGATCACACACCCCCTGAGATGTGAAGCGCTCCGACGTAGCGCATAAATTCCATAATACGATATCTTCCACTTAAGATATCTCATTAAGAATATGTCTGTTCACGTTTCATCTTGTATATTTCAGATAATCAATAGGCTAAGGCAAGCAATGTGTGATGGGGAAAATTTTTAGCATGCTATGCGTAAAAAGGTATCCTTGAAGATCACACAATGACTCTCACTGCTGACTATAACCTCATAATTGCCTACTAAATACTAGCTTGCAATGTATCTACCACATTCACTTATCTACACATCACCATTCATCTGCTGTAGATCCATTCTACACTCAATAGGTACCAAATGATACCTTTGATAGGATCTACCCAAGAGCTTCAGACTAGGTTGAGTGCACTGGGCTGAGTAATATTCTGACCTTCATTCCTCTAACTATTTCTCTGAGTCGATATCCGATATCCTATCTCATCTAGATTTTTGGGATCATTACCAAATGCGCCTAATTACCTACAAAAAATTTTCTCATATTTTCTCTGAAAGTAGACACTAAAGGCACCTACTCAGAGCGCGTGAAAAACCCTTGTTCATCTATGAGAGTGGAAGGAGGGAATGATTAGATTTGGCTCAACCTGATTTTGGTTTCATTTGGTCTCTTAGCTCGTTGCTCTTCTGAAGGACTTCTCTCTCAGAGCTTGATTTTATTCTCAATGCTCACTCTCTAGAATAAACTATTTTTCACAGAAAGAGCATATCGAAACCATAATCATATTAGTGATCTTTTGAATGTAGCAAATTACATCATCCCTACAATTAGCTTCTTTAGATACACACAACCTATAAATCAAGCTCTAAAGGACTCTACTCTAACTTATCTCAGACTTGTCTGTCTTTAACATGATCTGAGATAACTCCAAAATTTGAAGATTCGACTTAGCACTTATATAGGTTTCTTCCCCAGCACATACTCTCATAACAGGTGTGTAGGACAACGGTTTTTAGAAGGAATCCCTAATACAAGTAAGTAGTAATGTAGTTAATGATCTAATCTCCAAAAAAAATAAGAAAAGATCTGCTGAAGCCATCAATGGAGGACCATCATCAATAGGGTCAGGCGGTTCCTTCATTCTAAAAGTTATTGTTGAGGTTGAGGTATTTCAATTGGAGAGCTACTAACTTGAGAATATGACTAAGACACTATTCACCCATCTAGATGCAATTGACAATGAAAGATACACAATTAAATATCTTTTTCAACTAAGTATTCAAACCTCCTCGATCTGATCGAAGAGACCTAATAGATTTTTTCAGTTGCCTTTAGCTACTTCATGTCTGCAATTTTTTGAACTTTTTAAAAGCTTTTCAAAACTTGGTTGTCTCATAATTATACAGTAACCCTATACTGAGAGATAATTCATCGGTAAAGTTAAATAATGTAGACAAATTGCCTCTAAGCCAGCGACATCAAATGGCCACACACATCAGTATGTCTAGCAAGTAGAGAATCTGTGCCACATGAGCGGCCTATTTTCTCCTATCGCTATCAAAAGAAGCTTAGTCAATTTTGTCCATGAAGACAAGATATTCATAAATATGGAGATATGACTCAGAAGTCAACGAACTCAATAAATACCATATATTCATCTCTCCAAATTTGTTAAAGTT
>QRFJ01005565.1:0-24815 GCA_006176705.1 Cocos nucifera | reverse complement strand
AGTCTACCTTCTCGTCAATTGACTGACTCGATGCTCAAGTAGTGTGTCTGTTCTTTGACCTGAGATGCATCGGCAGTTCACCTTGAGGGTGTTATAGTTTGACTACACCATTACTCGGTCTCCTAGCCATATGGAACCCTGAGGTGTATGTTGGCTATGACATGTTCATTGTAGGAACTGGATTGCATCAAGATGGAATCTATCTACCTCGGTGGTAGAGGAGCAGCCCTATGATGATCATGAGAATCAAGTCCAGAAAGCCCATGGCCATGGCAGAGTGAAATAATAGAAAGAGTTTCTATTTAGATTTTCACATTGGACTCGAATCGAATGATTACATCATATGACAGAGACTAGGGTTTGACGAGTTCACCTTAACCCTAATCTGATCGGGGCTCAAGATAGAAGAACTTGAATCACACAGGTAGCTGCACCAAGAGGTTCGCATTCAGCTCTGATGGGTTGCCACCATATACTGCTAGGTGTCACTGGTGGATTTTGGGAGCAATTAGAATGATTTAGATGATCGATCATTCTAGCTGTTCGAATCAGAAGAGTTCTGATCCATCGAAAGGAGTTTCGATGATGTCGATGATAGAGATCATGACATATCCCATTACCATACAGAACTGAACCTAACTGGGTCACACAAACAAGGGTTTGAATCTGGTGATCATCAATTGAACTGATCTAGTTCAATTGATCTGAATGAGATTCAATTAGGTTCAAGGAAATCGTGCTAGCACTCGATTGAACCTAACGTTCTTCTTTTACTATCATAAATAAGTTGTCCTGACTGAGCCAAAGGAGTTTGTGCTCAATCAGAGGCCTTCATATGGTCTGACTGGTGGTTGTCCAAGTCAGAATAGGTTGTCTTATTTGTAAGACATTACCTGCCATTTTTGGTCACCTGCCATTTCTTGTTCTTTGACTTTGGTCAAAAGTCTACCTTTGACTGGTCAAACGTTGACCATTGACCCTTTGACTTTTGACCACATGTCATGCACCTATTGGAGAGCTGGTGGGGGCCTGTCCCCCTGCCAGAACCTGGCAAGGAGAAGGGCGCACGCCAAGGGTGGCGTGAGCCCAAGTAGGAGGCGCCTAGGAGTCCTTGTTGGACAAGGACTCCACCTCCCTTTTGGATTCCAATCAGAGTTCTACTAAGAATCCAGTTTGACTGGTCTTAGGCGCCCTCTAAGGAGGAATCCAGGGGTCTCTATTCCAACCAATCAGATTTAGATCTGATTTCACAAAGGGTTGTGATTGGTTGAGAGGAAGAGGAGTTGGATCACAAGAGGTCTATAAATAAGACCCTGCGCCCAACCTCTAATTATGATGAATCAGAGTTTCCCCACACCCCAAGGCTGTCTCTCCTCCTTTCCTCCATGCCAAACACTCCTTCTCCTTCTCCTCTCCACGTCCAAAAGGATTTTGGACTTTGGTTGGTGCAATCTAGATCAAAGAAAGGCGATCAAAAGCAAGAAGGCTGCGCTGCTGCAAAGGACGACTGCAGATCTTCAAAAGGAGTTTTGAAGATCCTCCATATCAGATCCAGATCTGATTTTTGGAGGCATGATAGAGAAGAAGAGGATCTCCAGATCCAACCCAAGTGGATATCGGTAGAAGCCAGACGCTTGCGTGGCTAAGATCCAAAACCTTTCGCTGCAAATAGGATCATCAACAGGGTAATAGGATTACCCAGATCAGGTAAATTAAATTTGATTTAATTTATCTTTAATTTTATTTTATTTATTAAAATAATAAGAATTAGATCTAAAACATATCAAGATCTGATTGGGATCAAGAAAAAAATTTTTGAAATATATCTCTTGATCTGATCAGATCTGAACGAACTTGGACCAGGAAATCAGGATTTTCCTTCAAAAATGACCAAACTCCCTTTTGTAGGACATGGGGAAAGGGCCATAGATCTCCTTGTCCTAGTACATACTGATGTGTGCGGCCCATTTGATGTGCCGGTTAGAGAAAATTTTGTCTACTTAATTACCTTTACCGATGATCTATCTAGGTATGGGTATGTGTATCTTATGAGACACAAGTCTAAAGCTTTTGAAAAGTTCAAAGAATTCAGACATGAAGTAGAAAAACAAACTGAAAAATCCATTAAGGTTCTTCGATCAGATCGAGAAGGTGAATACCTTAGTCGGAAATTCCTAGACTATCTCAAGAAAAATGGCATAGTCTCTCAATGGACTCCATCAGGAACACCTCAACTCAACGGAGTTTCAGAATGGAGAAATCGAACCCTATTGGATATGATCCGATCCATGATGAGCTTCACAGACCTTCCTGATTTTCTTTAGGGATATTCATTGTTAACTTCAATTTATCTACTGAATAGGATTTTCTCTAAGACCGTTCCTACCACACCGTATGAGATATGGCATGGTAAGAAACCAAGTCTGAGTCATCTCAGAATTTGGGATTGTCCGGCTCATGTCAAAAGACAACAAGCAGACAAGTTAGAGTTTAGGTCCTTTAGAGCTCGATTCATAGGATATCCTAAAGAGTCATTAGGATACTATTTCTACATTCCAGAAGACCACAATGTGATTGTGAGTCGACATGCCATCTTTCTTGAAAAATAGTTTATTCAAGACAGCGGCATTGGAAAGCAGATTAAGCTTGATGAGAAAGTCTCACAAGTACAATGAGCTAAGGACCAATTGGAACCAAATTAGGTTGAGCCAATAAGAACACTACCTCCTCCACCTTGTAGATCGGAAAGAGTTTTCCGTCCCCTTGAAAAATACTTGGGTATTATTTCAGAGGAAGTAGAGAAAATCTTCCTCGTAGGTAATGGTGCTCATGGTGATGATCCCAAAACCTACAACGAGGCAATATCAGATATCGACTCCGAGAAATCGCTAGAGGCAATGCAGTTAGAAATTGACTCAATGCACTCAAACCAAGTCTGGACCTTGGTAGATCCACCAGAAGGTATAGTACCTATTGGGTATAAATGGATCTTCAAGAGAAAGATTGGTGTAGATGAGAATGTTGAGACATTCAAGGCTAGACTAGTGGCAAAAGGTTATAGTCAACATGAAGGCATTGACTGTCCAGGCAAGAAGGAGGGCGCACACCATCTTTGGCGTGTGCCCAAGCTGGAGACGCCCAGGAGTCCCTGTTGGACTGGGACTCCATCTCCTTTTTGGATTCCGATTAGAGTTCTCCTAAGAACTAAGTTTGACTGGTCTTAGGTGCCATCTAAGGAGGAATCTAAGGGACTCTATTCGCACCTATCATATTTAGATCTGATTTCACAAAGGGTTGTGATTGGTTGGGAAGAAGAGGAGTTGGATCACAGATAGTCTATAAATAAGACCCTGCACCCAACTCAAATTGAACAAAAAAGGAATTGAAAATTCTCATGCCCAAGGCTGCCTCTCCTCTCCTCCTCCATGCCAAAGCATCTTCTCCCTCTCCTCTCCTTGTCCAAAAGTATTTTGGGTTCTTGGTTGGTGCAATCCAGACGAGAGAAAGGCGACTGAAAGCTAGAAGGTTGTGCTGCTGCAAAGGACAATTGCTGATCTTCGAAAGGTATTTTGAAGATCCTCCAGATCAGATTCAGATTTGATTTTTGGAGACGTGATAGAGAAGAAGAGGATCTCCAGATCCAGCCTGAGTGGATACCGATAGAGGCTAGGCACTTGCGTGGCTAGATCCAGAACCTTCCGCTGCTTAAAGGATCATCAACGGGTAATAGGGTTACCCTACATCAAGATAAATTAAATTAAATTTAATTTATTTAAATTTTATTTTTATTATTAAAATAAAAAGAATCAAATCTTAAACATCCCATATCTGATTAGGATTAAAAAGAAAAAATTTTGTAATATATCTCTTGATCCAATCAGATCGAAACGAACCTGGTCCGAGAAATCAGGATTTTTCTTCAACAATCGGATGTCATTCTGTGCCGAGCTTTTTCTTCAATTCTGAAGAGAGCAGCAAGAAATTGATACTCGAGCCTTAAGCTGGATATGATCTACTCCTTTGATCAAATGATTGAGTCATCAATTTATGGCTCACTTTATTAACAGCCAGCATCCGAGATGAGGTTCGGACTTCCTCATCAATCTTAAGCAGAAGGAAGGAGAGTCCATCTGAGCTTACATCAGCCGCTTCTATGCTGCTACACTAGAAGTCCAGAAGTTGGACCAATTTATAGCCATGACTGCGCTGAAGGGCGGTCTTTAGAAGAATGATCTTCTATCCTTCTTGGAGAGAAAGTACTATAAGAATTTTGCTGATATGCTAGCTCGAGCTAAGGGTTATGCCCAGCCAGGAGGCTTTTCAAATGAAGGATAATGAGGCCGCAAAGGAGTGGCAGGTGGATGAATCTAGCATGCCTACAGTTGGAGAGAAGTCGAGTGAAGCTCAACTGTGCTCCAAGACCTCCCCCCCTCGAGCATCGACAAATCCGAACTCCTCAAGCTCATCGATCAGGAAGCCCTGATTGAAAGGCACGGCAGAACTCCCTGCCACGAAGGTTCAACAATTACTCTCCCCTCAATACTTCAAAAATGCAAGTACTAATGGAGATCAAGGAGCAACTGCCAGGGCTGAAAAAGATGCAGTCTCACCCTAGCAAGCAAAACCCCAACAAGTACTGCCTCTACCATCATAATTATGGTCACGATACTGAAAAATACATCCAACTCTAAGATAAGATCGAGAAGCTCATCAGACGAGGCTGGCTTGAATGATTTCTACGATGTCAGCATGAAGGAAGGGAGGATTGGCCAAGGGCGTTGCCGCAGTAGGAACCACCTAAGGGGGAAGGAACAGTAGGGGGGTTGACCACCTCTCAGAATCAGCAACACCATTATCGAGGGACTCCGGCGGGATGGGGCCAGTGGATCAATAAAGTCAGTGAAGAGGTAGAGGATTGAAGAATCCATTTCTTTCATTGAGAAAGATGCACAAGGGGTTTAATTCCCGTATAACGACGTGGTTGTAGTTTCTTTAAACATAGCTGATTATGATGTATGCTGCATCTTAATTGATAATGAAAGCACTACTGATGTTTTATTTTACAATGCTTTCTTAAAGATGTCTATACCTAGTAATCGCTTGGGACCAATGAACTCTCCATTGGTAGACTTCACTGGTGATGCTGTATCGGTTGAAAGAATAATTACATTGCCTGTGGTGGCAGGGCGGTACCCAAAGCAGTCTAAAGCTCAGGTTGATTTTTTAGTGGTAAAGGCTCTTTCCGCCTATAATGCAATCCTTGGCTGACCTAGTTTGAGCAAACTTTAGATAGCGATATCAACTTATTATTTGAAAATAAAATTTTCAATGAGTCATATGGTTGGAGAAGTTAGGGGAGACCAAGCTCTGGCAAGATACTGCTATTCAGTTGCCTTACAAGTAGGAGGGCAACTAGATCCTTGTCCAGTGGATGGACTTGACATCCGTGATGATCTAACTGAAGAGCGGGGCGAGTCCATGGAAGATCTTATTATAATTTCTTTGAATGATGAAAATAAGGATAATACTGTTCGGATTGGTTCCAACTTGGGAGAAGAAGTCAAAAAGTAACCCGTCGCCTTCTTATAAAGAAATGTAGATATTTTTGCTTGGGTACCCATAGATATACCTAAAATTAATGCTAAAGTCATGGAACATCGCCTGGTTGTTGATCCCAAGCACTGGCCGATAAAGGAGAAGATACGTGGTTACGCACCAGAGTGATAGAAAGCAATTATGGAAGAGGTTGACAAGCTTCTCAAGGTTGGGTTCATTAGAAAAATATCTTATCCAAACTGGATCTCCAATATGGTTCTTGTCAAAAAAGCAAATGGCAAACGGATGATGTGCATAGACTTCGAAAAATTAAATAAGACCTACCCAAAGGATAGCTACCTCCTATCTAAAATCGATTAGCTAGTGGATGAGACTTCGAACCATGAGCTCCTCACTTTCATGGATGCCTTCTCCAGTTATAATTAGATCTGGATGGCACTAGAAGATGAGGAAAAAATTACTTTTATCACTGATTGTGATCTTTATTGTTATAGGGTTATGCCCTTTAGGCTCAAAAATATAGGTGTGACCTACCAGCACCTGATGAACAAGATCTTCAAGGATCAGATTGACTGCAATATGAAGGTTTATGTAGATAACATGCTTGTTAAAAGCCAATCTTTCATGAATCACATCGCAGATCTAGAAGAGACCTTTAGTGCACTTTGAAAGTATAAGATGAAGCTGAATCTGACCAAGTATACTTTTGGAGTAACCTCAGGAAAGTTCTTGAGATTCATGGTGTCAAAGTATGGGATCGAAGCAAATTCGGAGAAAATTTGAGCCATTCAAGAGATGACTACCCCAAAGATAATAAAAAAGTTCAGTGCCTAATTAGGAAGGTAATGGCTCTGAACCATTTCATTTCAAGATCAGTCGAACAATGTATGCCTTTCTTTCAAGTCCTTAAGTAGCCAAAGAACTTCTGCCGGACTTCTGAATGTCGATAAGCATTCGAGAAATTGAAAGGCCACCTCTGCTCACCTCCTCTATTAGCTAAGCCCAAATCTAGAGAAGAATTATTTTTATATCTGGTGGTCTCCCCTATGGCCCTCGCAGCAGTTCTAGTTAAGGAAGAGGCGATTGCAAAGATCGATCTACTACATAAGCCAAATTCTAAGAAATTCTGAAACCAAGTATACCAATATAGAAAAACTAACTTAGGCTCTGTTGATTGCAGTCTGAAGGCTCCGACCTTATTTCTAGGGACACTCCATAACATTCTTCACTAACCAACCAATCAAAGCAGTTCTTCATCGAACGGATGCCTCTAGAAGAATGGCAAAATGGCTAATTTAGCTCATGGAGTTTGACATCAATTTTCAACTTCGACCATCAATTAAAGCTCAGATATTGATAGATTTTATAGTAGAATATACCATTCCAGATAAAGCCGAGCTTGAGCAGCACAAGGTCAATGTTCCATGGATGCAGCCAAACTCTCCTAAAGAAAGAGCAGACCTCCCTGAAGGCTTTTGGACCTTGTATATGGATGGTTCATCCAATGCTTCCGGTGTCGGCGTAGGTCTGATCCTAGTCAACCTAGAGGAAGTTGTCGTTGAATACGCGCTGCGCTTTGAATATTCTACAATAAACAATGGGGTGGAATATGAAGCCCTGATTGCGGGATTAAGAATAGTCAAAGAATTAGAAGCAGACCAGCTCCAAGTTTATAGTGATTCTCAGTTAGTGGTGGGGCAAGTTAGTGACAGTTATGAGGCTTGAGAGGAAAGCATGAAAAAGTACCTAAAAAAAGTAAGGAGTCTAACCCTGGCTTTCAATAGTTTTGATATTCGACATATCTCAAAAGAGAAAAATATCAGGGCCGACCTTCTTTTCAAGTTAGCCACACTAGCTCCAAGTGAATTACCCAAGGAAGTCTTCTTTAAAGTTCTAAAGTGTCCGAGCTCAGAGGAGCCCTAGGTTGTAATGCAAGCTGATCATGAGCCTAGCTGGTTTGACCTGCTTATTACCTATCTCAAAGATGGTATTCTTCGTAAAGATCCCAAGAAAGCTCGAAGCTGAGAAATCAAGCTTCATGATACATTCTGTATGAGAGCAAACTATATAAAAGGTCATACTCTTTGCCACTCTTGAAGTATCTCCGACCTTCAGAAGCTGATTATGCCCTGAAAGAAGTTCACGAGGGTATATGTGGAAATCATATTGGGGCCAAGTCATTATCTTACAAACTACTTCATCAAGGGTACTACTAGCCGACTATGTAGCAAGATGCGACTGACTATGTGAAGAAATATGATCGATATTAGAGAAATGCCAACATTTAGAGATAGCAAACTTCACAACTCACACCTTTGAGTACTCCTTGGCCATTTACGCAATAGGGGATGGACAGACTCGATCCTTTCCTATGGCATCCGGGCAGTAGAAATTTCTTCTAGTAGTTATGAATTATTTCATTAAATGGATAGAAGCTGAGCCCCTGACAAAGATCATCAAAGCTAAAGTGCAGGACTTCGTCTGAAAGTCAATAGTTTGCAGATTCGGCCTACCTCAAACTCTCATTATAGATAATGAACTTCAGTTTGCAGGAGCAAAATTCATCAAATTTTATGAAGATCTGAATATCTTCTATCATTTTATGTCAGTGGCTCATCTACAGGCAAATGGCAAAGTTGAAGTAACAAACAGGATCCTACTATAGGGGATTAAGGCAAAGCTTGAAAGAGCAAAAGAAACATGAGTGGACGAACTCTATCAAATTCTCTAGGCCTATAGAACCACCCAAAGGTTGCTGACTAGAGAAACTCCTTTTGTCCTAACTTTTGGAATAGAAGCAGTAATATTAGTTGAGCTTGGACTTTCCTCAGCCTGAGTTAAAAGCTTCAATGAGCAAAATAACTCACAAGACCTCAGGGCGAATCTCAATTTATTAGAGAAAAAGCGAGAGAAAGCCCAAATTCGAATGGTAGCATACAGGTAAAGATTGGCCTGCTACTATAACTCTAAAGTCAGGAGTAAAGCCCTCAGAGTAGGAGATCTAGTGCTTTGACAAGCGGACATCTCACACCCATAAAATCAAGAAAAGGTCACCCCAAACTAGGAAGGCCCATATGAGGTTGTGAAAATCGCTCGACCTGGGTCTTATTATCTAAAGGAGATTGGAGGAGTTGTACTCCCACAACCATGAAATTCAAAAAACTTATGGATGTACTATTGATGAACCCATACTCAATAAAATTCTTTTATTTTTAACATTCTATCTTTTTGGTGCCGAACTGTGCAATTGCAGGAAACTATTCAACCAAATTTTATTCTTAACGAAAGCGAAAGCCTCCGGTTCTTAAACAGGAGATTAACCACATCTTAACGAGAATGAAAACCTCGAGTTCTTAAACTGATGATGTTAAGGAGAGGCCCTCTCAATGGCCCTTTCTTGCCATAGTAATCTTGTTAGAAATAGGAGGAGGATCTCGTCCTAATAAGAAAAATAGCTAACTACATCAGGAATAGGAGGTGGACCTTGTCCTGATATGGATGAAGATCTTAAGGAAAAGTGAAGACCTCTGATTCTTAAATAGGAGGTTAACTTCATCTTTACGAGGATGAAGACCTTCGATTCTTAAATTGATGACTTTGAGGAGAGGCCCTCTCAATGGTCCTATGCCTCGGCAACCTTATTAGGAATAGGAGGAGAACCTCGTTCTAATAAGAAAAATAGCCAACTATATCAAGAATAGGAGGTGGACCTCATCCTGATTGTAAATCTCAAGAAATTAAGGCCTCTGTTTTAATTAATTGAACCTTAGGTCTTTTAGCCAATTTTTAGGACTTTTCTACAAGAAAAATCCAACCAATCAGGAACAGGGAATTGTTATATGAATGTTAGATATATGTGCCCTAGAAGCCAGAATTGGCTGACACTTGTAATACACTTCTAGGGGCAAAATTATAATTTTGACTAATATCAATAAAATGGGTTATTTTCTATCACATATGTGTATTTAGTGTCTGTGATACATCCTTTGAGTTAATGGTAATGATAATTCATATTTTCAAGAGTTGAAAATTTAAGACATGAATAATCATTATTAACTCATAAAATGCTCCCGACCATAGGATCATCACGAGGATGGTGATTGATCCGGAAGGTTGGTGTACAATCGCTTCTCTTTAGTAGATGAGTCTTGAGTCTACGGTGTGGAGACACCGGAGCGAGAGTACAGGTACTCGTTAGAGAACGAGGGCACTGAGCGTGACCACCTCGAGTAGTCATTAGGGAGTCTACCTTCTCGTCAATGACTGACTCGATGCTGCAGTAGTGTGTCTGTTCTTTGACCTGAGGATGCATCGGCAGTTCACCTTGAGGGTGTTATAGTTTGACTACACCATTACTCGGTCTCCTAGCCATATGGAACCCTGAGGTGTATGTTGGCTATAGCATGTTCATTGTAGGAACTGGATTGCATCAAGATGGAATCTATCTACCTCGGTGGTAGAGGAGCAGCCCTATGATGATCATGAGAATCAAGTCCAGAAGTCCATGGCCATGGCAGAGTGAAATAATAGAAAGAGTTTCTATTTAGATTTTCACATTGGACTCGAATCGAATGATTACATCATATGACAGAGACTAGGGTTTGACGAGTTCACCTTAACCCTAATCTGATCGGGGCTCAAGATAGAAGAACTTAATCACACAGGTAGCTGCACCAAGAGGTTCGCATTCAGCTCTGATGGGTTGCCACCATATACTGCTAGGTGTCACTGGTGGATTTTGGGAGCAATTAGAATGATTTAGATGATCGATCATTCTAGCTGTTCGAATCAGAAGAGTTCTGATCCATCGAAAGGAGTTTCGATGATGTCGATGATAGAGATCATGACATATCCCATTACCATACAGAACTGAACCTAACTGGGTCACACAAACAAGGGTTTGAATCTGGTGATCATCAATTGAACTGATCTAGTTCAATTGATCTGAATGAGATTCAATTAGGTTCAAGGAAATCGTGCTAGCACTCGATTGAACCTAACGTTCTTCTTTTACTATCATAAATAAGTTGTCCTGACTGAGCCAAAGGAGTTTGTGCTCAATCAGAGGCCTTCATATGGTCTGACTGGAGGTTGTCCAAGTCAGAAAAGGTTGTCTTATTTTGTAAGACATTACCTGCCATTTTTGGTCACCTGCCATTTCTTGTTCTTTGACTTTGGTCAAAAGTCTACCTTTGACTGGTCAAATGTTGACCATTGACACTTTGACTTTTGACCACATGTCATGCACCTATTGGAGAGCTGGTGGGGGCCTGTCCCCCTGCCAGAACCTGGCAAGGAGAGAGGGCGCACGCCACCCTTGGCGTGTGCCCAAGTTGGAGGCGCCTAGGAGTCCCTTGTTGGACAAGGACTCCATCTCCTTTTTGGATTCCAATTAGAGTTCTCCTAAGAACCAACTTTGACTGGTCTTAGGCACCCTCTAAGGAGGAATCCAGGGGACTCTATTCCCACCAATCAGATTTAGATCTGATTTCACAAAGGGTTGTGATTGGTTGGGAAGAAGAGGAGTTGGATCACAGCTTAGTCTATAAATAAGACCCTGCGCCCAACTCAAATGAATTAGATGATTGAATCACAATTCCCCATGCCCCAAGGCTGCCTCTCCCCTCCTTCCTCCATGCCAAACCACTCTTCTCCCCTTCCTCTCCACATGTCCAAAAGGAGTTTTGGACCTTGGTTGGTGCGATCCAGATCAAAGAAAGGCGATCAAAAGCTAGAAGGCTGCGCTGCTGCAAAGGACGACTGCTGATCTTCAAAAGGAGTTTTGAAGATCCTCCAGATCAGATCCAGATCTAATTTTTGGAGGTGTGATAGAGAAGAAGAGGATCTCCAGATCCAAGCCCGAGTGGATACCGGTAGAGGCCAGGCGCTTGCGTGGCTAGATCCAGAACCTTCCGCTGCAAACAGGATCATCAACAGGGTAATAGGATTACCCAAATCAAGGTAAATTAAATTTGATTTAATTTATCTTATTTTATTTTATTTATTAAAATAATAAGAATCAGATCTAAAATATCAAGATCTGATTCTAGATCAAAGAGAAAAATTTTTGAAATATATCTCTTGATCTGATCAGATCTGAACGAACCTGGACCGGGAAAAATCAGGATTTTCCTTCAACTGGTATCAGAGCCAAGGTTCTAAAAGTGTTTAGATCTGATTTTAAATTTATTTTAATTAAAAATAAAGTGATTTTCAGATGTCACATGAGATGTGATCAGATCTGAAATCAGAAAAAATTAAAATTAAATGATTTGGATCTAAGATTAGAAGATATGCATGACTAGTTCTAAAATAGAATAGTTCTATAGAATAGTCTTGCATGTTTTTGATTTAATCTGATTAAATCATATTTTAGATCTATTTATTTACTATTTTTTGATATTATAATGGTTATAATAACATCTAAAAAATAGCAAATAAAAATTATTTAATTTTAAATATCATATGAGATATGATTGATGCATGTCTAGACTAGTTGTAGAATAGTTCTACATAATTATCTAGATTAGAATTTATTTTGATTAGATCAATTTAAATCTAATTTTTTAGATTATTATGAGATAATTTAGATCTGAAAATATGCATGATTCGATACATGAGATGTATGCAAAATATGCCATGATTAGATCTAATTTGTATATGAGATATATGATATAGATCTAAAACTGTTTTGTAGTATTGCATGTTCCTGATTAAGGCGTTCCTCTTGGCCGTCCGGTCATAAGAACGAAGAAGGGTTTAAAGGCCCTCTCTTCCCATTCGATGGGGTGTTCTTATGATGTGTAGGGGTGCTGCGTGTTCGTCCTTAATCAGAAACCCAAAACTTACTTTCTGCAAAACCCTAGATCCTGAAACCCTAGGATTTATTGTGCATATTTTGTTTATGAACCCTACTTAATTAAAAATTAAGATTATGGAAATATTAATTAGGTCTAAAATTGAGAATTTTAGATCTAAGACATATTCATAATACTGGGTTCGGGCTTGGGTAGCTCAATTAGGTCTAAGCGGTTGATCAAACCGAATCAAGAGTTGGTTAGATGGGATCAACAATGCTTAAATTGACCAGCCTAATAGGATTAAGTCTGGGTCAAGATCGAGTCACGATCAAGCAAGACCTAATTAGGCTCAGAGGTTAGAGTCTGGATTGTAGGCTAACCCAATTGGTTCTGACTCAACAATTTGGTGTCTAAGGTAAGTTTGGCACATACGACCGACTGGTTTTTAATTGGAAGCTACTCGACCTGAATGCGTTCTTGTACGAGTTAATGGCATATTCCTTCCACCGGTCTCACTTACCTGGCCATATCTGTTGACACAGTTCTGATCTGAGGTGGTCAATAATCCGAGCTAACCCATGCCACTAGGTTAGTCATAATTGTTATGACTATGAGCCAAGTCTAGTTTAATGAGACCTGAATCAATTCTCCCTAAGAAAAGATTAAGTCTGAGGTCTTCCACCATTGTAGATGTGCGGGCCCTTCCCGGGGTTGATTGTTCTCGGCTGGATACAGTGGCTCAGTTGCACCGGGAAGATGCAACCATGTCTATTAGGCATTGGATGCTATGGGCTGGAGGATGAGTTGGGCTCAATATTTTGGATACGGTGAGAGACTCAATTAGGAACCCAGTCTATGCAAATGGTGGGTCTGACTTAACTAAGGAGTGGATCAATATTTCCGGATACGGTGAGATTCATGAATTAGAGACCAAGTTTGGGTGCACCATGATTAGAGAATCATTGAACAAGAGTTGTTCACTCATTGGCTAACCCATCACCAATAACTGTTAGGTGAGGTGATGAGTCAGTTGGTGAGACCGCACCACCCACTAGAAATCATTAATCGTGGAGATTTTTGCATCTCTACAGAGGGAGTGTAGGGATCCGAGAAAATAGTGGGAGCTAATTTGTTTAAAAATAAAATTCCTAAATAAATTGGTCAAGTCAAAATTACAGTATCTAACTAGAATCTTTGACTCTCTACAGGAAAATGTCTGCGTCCAACCCATTGGCACGTATCCTGGACACACATAGACTGACTGGACCCAATTATAAAGATTGGCTCAGGAACTACAAAATTATTTTGGGTTCAGAGAAGTTAACCCATGTTTTGGACCAGGACCCTCCCACCTTACCAGCCTCGTCCATCCTATTGAACAGAGAGCATCTCTGGAAAAATGGATTAGACGAAGATAATAAGGCCAGATATTACATGTTGGGCTCGATGTCTGATGAGCTCCAGCGCCAACATGAAGATATCGGGACTGCTCGCCAAATGTTGGCTCACCTGCAGGAGATGTTTGGTGAACAGAGTCGCGCAGCCAAATATCAAGTCACGAAATGACTTTTTAAGGCTAAGATGCGTGATGGGCAGTCAGTCCAAGATCACTGTCTGACAATGATCAAGGACATGGAAGAGCTTGAGAAGCTCGGTGTGAAGTTGGACTTGGACCTGCAGAACGATATTATTCTGCAATCCTTGACTGATGCATATGGGCAATTCATCATGAATTACCACATGCATAAACTTCAAAATTCCTTGGCCGAATTAATGAATATGCTGGTTACCGCTGAGCTTTCTATGAAAGGTTCTAAAGGCTCAGTTCTTGCTATGGAACGGACTTCTTCCAAAAGAAAGTCTTATGGAAAGAAAAAGAAGTCTGTGAAAAAGCAAAAGGTGGAAGGATCAAAGAAGAAGAAGGCAGAAGCCGAAGAAAAAGGCCGATGTCAAAGGAAAAGTGTTTCCATTGCAACAGCGACGGCCATTGGAAGCGGAACTGCCCTACTTACCTGGCCACCCTGAAGAACAAGAAGGAAGGTCCTTCTGGAGGTATGCTCGTTATTGAGTCTAACCTTACGGTTTCTTCTGCATCCAGTTGGGTGCTTGACTCTGGTTCTAGTGCTCATCTGTGCACTTCCATGCAGGGTCTTGAGGATAGCAGGAGGCTGAGGGATGGAGACATGATCCTACGCATCGGTAATGGAGCAAGAGTTGCTGCAGTAGCCGTGGGAACATACCCTCTTCGATTACCATCTGGTTTAGACTTAGTTTTGAAAGACTGTTATTATGTGCCTGCAGCTAGCAGGAATTTGATTTCTGTTTCATGCTTAGCACAAGAAGGCTATGTGATTACCTTCTTTAAGGACCATTGTAACATTCTTTATGAAAGAAATAAAATTGCAAATGGTTTCCTTATTAATGGTCTTTATCAGCTACATATTGATGTACCTGTTCTAACTATCGAGCAAAACGTGAATGCCAAACGACCTAGGGATAGTCCAAACGACAGATATCTATGGCACCTGAGATTAGGTCATATAGCAGAAGATAGGATCAACAAATTGGAGAAAAATGGGCTATTGAGTCCATTGACTTTCGAGTCATATCCAACTTGTGAATCTTGTCTTCAAGGCAAAATGACTAAACTCCCTTTTGTTGGACATGGGGAGAGGGCCACAGATCTCCTTGCCCTAGTACATACTGATGTGTGCGGCCCATTTGATGTGCCGGCTAGAGGCAATTTTGTCTACTTCATTACCTTTACCGATGATCTGTCTAGGTATGGGTATGTGTATCTTATGAGACACAAGTCTGAAGCTTTTGAAAAGTTCAAAGAATTCAGACATGAAGTAGAAAAACAAACTGGAAAACCCATTAAGGTTCTTCGATCAGATCGAGGAGGTGAATACCTTAGCCGGGAATTCCTAGACTATCTTAAGGAAAATGGCATAGTCTCTCAATGGACTCCACCAGGAACACCTCAACTCAACGGGGTTTCAGAATGGAGAAATCGGACTCTATTGGATATGGTTCGATCCATGATGAGCTTCACAGACCTCCCTGATTTTCTTTGGGGACACTCATTGTTAACTTCAATTTATCTACTGAATAGGGTTCCCTCTAAAACCGTTCCTACCACACCGTATGAGATATGGCACGGTAAGAAACCAAGTCTGAGTCATCTCAGAATTTGGGGTTGTCCGGCTCATGTCAAAAGACAACAAGCGGACAAGTTAGAGTTTAGGTCCTTTAGAGCTCGATTCATAGGATATCCTAAAGAGTCATTAGGATACTATTTCTACATTCCAGAAGACCACAATGTGATTGTGAGTCGACATGCCATCTTTCTTGAAAAATAGTTTATTCAAGATAGCGGCATTGGAAAGCAGATTAAGCTTGATGAGAAAGTCTCACAAGTACAACGAGCTAAGGACCAATTGGAACCAAATCAGGTTGAGCCAATAAGAACACTACCTCCTCCACCTCGTAGATCGGAAAGAGTTTTCCATCCCCCTGAAAGATACTTAGGTATTATTTCAGAGGAAGTAGAGGAAAATGTTCCTCGTAGGTAATGGTGCTCATGGTGATGATCCCAAAACCTACAACGAGGCGATATCAGATATCGACTCCGAGAAATGGCTAGAGGCAATGCAGTCAGAAATTGACTCGATGCACTCAAACCAAGTCTGGACCTTGGTAGATCCACCAGAAGGTATAGTACCTATTGGGTGTAAATGGATCTTCAAGAGAAAGATTGGTGCAGATGGGAATGTGGAGACATTCAAGGCTAGACTAGTGGCAAAAGGTTATAGTCAACGCGAAGGCATTGACTATCAGGATACCTTTTCCCCAGTGGCTATGCTAAAATCCATCCGCACATTGCTTGCCGTTGCAGCCTATTTCGATTATGAAATATGGCAAATGGACGTGAAAATGGCATTCTTAAATGGATATCTTGAGGAAGATATCTATATGGAACAGCCGCTAGGTTTCACATCCAGTGATACTGATCACAAGGTTTGCAAGCTGCAAAGGTCCATATATGGACTTAAGCAAGCATCTCGGAGCTGGAACACTCGTTTCAATGATGTGATCAAAAAGTTTGGTTTCATCAAAAATGAAGAGGAACCATGTGTTTTCAAAAAGGTCAGTGGGAGCGCTGTTGTCTTCCTCGTATTGTACGTGGATGACATCCTCCTTATTGGGAATGATATTCCCATGTTGACAATCAGTCAAATATGGTTGTCCAAGGAATTCTCCATGAAAGACCTAGGTGAAGCATCCTTTATTCTAGGAATTAAGGTCTATAGGGATAGACCGAATAGGATGCTAGGACTTTCACAGAAGATGTACATAGAGGAAAGTACTAAAGAGGTTTAGTATGGAAAACTCTAAGAGGGGATTAATACCCTTCAGACATGGTATTCATCTTTCCAAGAAGATGTGCCCCTAGCACACCTGAGGAAATAGAACGCATGAGCAAGATCCCTTATGCTTCTGCAATAGGGAGCCTCATGTATGCCATGCTATGTACACGACCTGATATAGCCCATGCTGTGAGTGTCACAAGCAGATATCAGTCAAATCCAGGTGAAGAACACTGGACTTCTGTGAAATGTATCCTTAAGTACTTGAGAAGAACTAAGGATATGATGTTGGTCTTTGGTAATGGAGAACTCCAAGTCCAGGGATACACAGACTCGGATTTCATGTCCGATATAGATGATCGAAAGTCGACATCTGGGAGTCTGTTTGTGTGCAATGGTGGTGCTGTCAGCTGGAAGAGTTCCAAGCAAACTGTGATAGCAGATTCCACCATGGAAGCAGAATATATCGCTGCATCAGAGGCTGCGAAGGAAGCATTCTGGTACAAGAAGTTTGCTGCAGAAATTGGAGTAATGCCATCAGATGCCATTCCTCTATACTGCGACAACAATGGCGCCATAGCCCTTGCTAAGGAGCCGAGGTCTCACCAGAAATCCAAGCACATTGAGCGGCGATACCACCTCATCCGCGATTACCTCGAGAAGGGTTACGTCGAGGTCAAGAGAGTCAACTCCACAGATAATGTGGCAGACCCACTTACAAAGCCGTTGGGCCAGCAGAAGATCGAAGCCCACCTTGAGAAGATGGGACTTAGACTTGTAGCCAATTGGCTTTAGGACAAGTGGGAGATTGTTAGATATATGTGCCCTAGAAGCCAGAATTGGCTGACACTTGTAATACACTTCTAGGGGCAAAATTATAATTTTGACTAATATCAATAAAATGGGTTATTTTCTATCACATATGTGTATTTAGTGTCTGTGATACATCCTTTGAGTTAATGGTAATGATAATTCATATTTTCAAGAGTTGAAAATTTAAGACATGAATAATCATTATTAACTCATAAAATGCTCCCGACCATAGGATCATCACGAGGATGGTGATTGATCCGGAAGGTTGGTGTACAATCGCTTCTCTTTAGTAGATGAGTCTTGAGTCTACGGTGTGGAGACACCGGAGCGAGAGTACAGGTACTCGTTAGAGAACGAGGGCACTGAGCGTGACCACCTCGAGTAGTCATTAGGGAGTCTACCTTCTCGTCAATGACTGACTCGATGCTGCAGTAGTGTGTCTGTTCTTTGACCTGAGGATGCATCGGCAGTTCACCTTGAGGGTGTTATAGTTTGACTACACCATTACTCGGTCTCCTAGCCATATGGAACCCTGAGGTGTATGTTGGCTATAGCATGTTCATTGTAGGAACTGGATTGCATCAAGATGGAATCTATCTACCTCGGTGGTAGAGGAGCAGCCCTATGATGATCATGAGAATCAAGTCCAGAAGCCCATGGCCATGGCAGAGTGAAATAATAGAAAGAGTTTCTATTTAGATTTTCACATTGGACTTCGAATCGAATGATTACATCATATGACAGAGACTAGGGTTTGACGAGTTCACCTTAACCCTAATCTGATCGGGGCTCAAGATAGAAGAACTTAATCACACAGGTAGCTGCACCAAGAGGTTCGCATTCAGCTCTGATGGGTTGCCACCATATACTGCTAGGTGTCACTGGTGGATTTTGGGAGCAATTAGAATGATTTAGATGATCGATCATTCTAGCTGTTCGAATCAGAAGAGTTCTGATCCATCGAAAGGAGTTTCGATGATGTCGATGATAGAGATCATGACATATCCCATTACCATACAGAACTGAACCTAACTGGGTCACACAAACAAGGGTTTGAATCTGGTGATCATCAATTGAACTGATCTAGTTCAATTGATCTGAATGAGATTCAATTAGGTTCAAGGAAAATCGTGCTAGCACTCGATTGAACCTAACGTTCTTCTTTTACTATCATAAATAAGTTGTCCTGACTGAGCCAAAGGAGTTTGTGCTCAATCAGAGGCCTTCATATGGTCTGACTGGAGGTTGTCCAAGTCAGAAAAGGTTGTCTTATTTTGTAAGACATTACCTGCCATTTTTGGTCACCTGCCATTTCTTGTTCTTTGACTTTGGTCAAAAGTCTACCTTTGACTGGTCAAATGTTGACCATTGACACTTTGACTTTTGACCACATGTCATGCACCTATTGGAGAGCTGGTGGGGGCCTGTCCCCCTGCCAGAACCTGGCAAGGAGAAGGGCGCACGCCACCCTTGGCGTGTGCCCAAGTTGGAGGCGCCTAGGAGTCCTTGTTGGACAAGGACTCCATCTCCTTTTTGGATTCCAATTAGAGTTCTCCTAAGAACCAACTTTGACTGGTCTTAGGCACCCTCTAAGGAGGAATCCAGGGGACTCTATTCCCACCAATCAGATTTAGATCTGATTTCACAAAGGGTTGTGATTGGTTGGGAAGAAGAGGAGTTGGATCACAGCTTAGTCTATAAATAAGACCCTGCGCCCAACTCAAATGAATTGATGATTGAATCAAATTCCCCATGCCCCAAGGCTGCCTCTCCCCTCCTTCCTCCATGCCAAACCACTCTTCTCCCCTTGCTCTCCACGTCCAAAAGGAGTTTTGGACCTTGGTTGGTGCGATTCCAGATCAAGAGAAAGGCGATCAAAAGCAAGAAGGCTGCGCTGCTGCAAAGGACGACTGCTGATCTTCAAAAGGAGTTTTGAAGATCCTCCAGATCAGATCCAGATCTGATTTTTGGAGGTGTGATAGAGAAGAAGAGGATCTCCAGATCCAACCCGAGTGGATACCGGTAGAGGCCAGGCGCTTGCGTGGCTAGATCCAGAACCTTCCGCTGCAATCAGGATCATCAACAGGGTAATAGGATTACCCAAATCAGGTAAATTAAATTTGATTTAATTTATCTTATTTTATTTTATTTATTAAAATAATAAGAATCAGATCTGAAACATATCAAGATCTGATTGAGATCAAGAGAAAAATTTTTGAAATATATCTCTTGATCTGATCAGATCTGGACGAACCTGGACCGGAAAAATCAGGATTTCCCTTCAATCGCAGCGTGTTTTGTTAGATATATGTGCCCTAGAAGCCAGAATTGGCTGACACTTGTAATACACTTCTAGGGGCAAAATTATAATTTTGACTATAATCAATAAAATGGGTTATTTTCTATCACATATGTGTATTTAGTGTCTGTGATACATCCTTTGAGTTAATGGTAATGATAATTCATATTTTCAAGAGTTGAAAATTTAAGACATGAATAATCATTATTAACTCATAAAATGCTCCCGACCATAGGATCATCACGAGGATGGTGATTGATCCGGAAGGTTGGTGTACAATCGCTTCTCTTTAGTAGATGAGTCTTGAGTCTACGGTGTGGAGACACCGGAGCGAGAGTACAGGTACTCGTTAGAGAACGAGGGCACTGAGCGTGACCACCTCGAGTAGTCATTAGGGAGTCTACCTTCTCGTCAATGACTGACTCGATGCTGCAGTAGTGTGTCTGTTCTTTGACCTGAGGATGCATCGGCAGTTCACCTTGAGGGTGTTATAGTTTGACTACACCATTACTCGGTCTCCTAGCCATATGGAACCCTGAGGTGTATGTTGGCTATAGCATGTTCATTGTAGGAACTGGATTGCATCAAGATGGAATCTATCTACCTCGGTGGTAGAGGAGCAGCCCTATGATAATCATGAGAATCAAGTCCAGAAGCCCATGGCCATGGCAGAGTGAAATAATAGAAAGAGTTTCTATTTAGATTTTCACATTGGACTCGAATCGAATGATTACATCATATGACAGAGACTAGGGTTTGACGAGTTTACCTTAACCCTAATCTGATCGGGGCTCAAGATAGAAGAACTTAATCACACAGGTAGCTGCACCAAGAGGTTCGCATTCAGCTCTGATGGGTTGCCACCATATACTGCTAGGTGTCACTGGTGGATTTTGGGAGCAATTAGAATGATTTAGATGATCGATCATTCTAGCTGTTCGAATCAGAAGAGTTCTGATCCATCGAAAGGAGTTTCGATGATGTCGATGATAGAGATCATGACATATCCCATTACCATACAGAACTGAACCTAACTGGGTCACACAAACAAGGGTTTGAATCTGGTGATCATCAATTGAACTGATCTAGTTCAATTGATCTGAATGAGATTCAATTAGGTTCAAGGAAAATCGTGCTAGCACTCGATTGAACCTAACGTTCTTCTTTTACTATCATAAATAAGTTGTCCTGACTGAGCCAAAGGAGTTTGTGCTCAATCAGAGGCCTTCATATGGTCTGACTGGAGGTTGTCCAAGTCAGAAAAGGTTGTCTTATTTTGTAAGACATTACCTGCCATTTTTGGTCACCTGCCATTTCTTGTTCTTTGACTTTGGTCAAAAGTCTACCTTTGACTGGTCAAACGTTGACCATTGACACTTTGACTTTTGACCACATGTCATGCACCTATTGGAGAGCTGGTGGGGGCCTGTCCCCCTGCCAGAACCTGGCAAGGAGGAGGGCGCACGCCACCCTAGGCGTGTGCCCAAGTTGGAGGCGCCTAGGAGTCCTTGTTGGACAAGGACTCCACCTCCTTTTTGGATTCCAATTAGAGTTCTTCTAAGAATCCAAGTTTGACTGGTCTTAGGCACCCTCTAAGGAGGAATCCAGGGGACTCTATTCCCACCAATCAGATTTAGATCTGATTTCACAAAGGGTTGTGATTGGTTGGGAAGAAGAGGAGTTGGATCACAGTTAGTCTATAAATAAGACCCTGCGCCCAACTCAGATTAAGATGAATCAGAGTTTCCCATGCCCAAGGCTGCCTCTCCCCTCCTTCCTCCATGCCAAACCACCTTCTCCCTCTCCTCTCCACGTCCAAAAGGAGTTTTGGACTTTGGTTGGTGCGATCCAGATCAAAGAAAGGCGATCAAAAGCAAGAAGGCTGCGCTGCTGCAAAGGACGACTGCTGATCTTCAAAAGGAGTTTTGAAGATCCTCCAGATCAGATCCAGATCTAATTTTTGGAGATGTGATAGAGAAGAAGAGGATCTCCAGATCCAGCCCGAGTGGATACCGGTAGAGGCCAGGCGCTTGCGTGGCTAGATCCAGAACCTTCCGCTGCATACAGGATCATCAACAGGGTAATAGGATTACCCAAATCAGGTAAATTAAATTTGATTTAATTTATCTCTTATTTTATTTTATTTATTAAAATAATAAGAATCAGATCTAAAATATCTCAAGATCTGATATAGATCAAAGAGAAAAATTTTTTGAAATATATCTCTTGATCTGATCAGATCTGAACGAACCTGGACCGAAAAATCAGGATTTCCCTTCAACTGGTATCAGAGCCATGGTTCTAAAATATTTAGATCTAATTTTAAATTTATTTTAATTAAAAAATAAGTAATTTTAGATGTCACATGAGATGTGATCAGATCTGAAATCAGAAAAAATTAAAATTAAATGATTTAGGATCTAAGATTAGAAGATATGCATGACTAGTTCTAGAATAGAATAGTTCTATAGAATAGTCTTGCATGTTTTCAATTTAATTTGATTAAATCATATTTTAGATCCTTTTATTTACTATTTTTTGATATTATAATGGTTATAATAACATCTAAAAAATAGCAAATAAAATTATTTAATTTTAAACATCATATGAGATGTGATTGATGCATGTCTAGACTAGTTGTAGAATAGTTCTACATAGTTGTCTAGATTAGGGTTTATTTTGATAAGATCAATTTAAATCTAATTTTTAGATTATTATGAGATAATTTAGATCTGAAAACATGCATGATTCGATACATGAGATGTATGCAAAATATGCCATGATTAGATCTACTTTGTATATGAGATATATGATATAGATCTGATACTGTTTTGTAGTATTGAATGTTCCTGATTAAGGCATTCCTCTTGGCCGTCCGGATCATAAGAACGAAGAAGGGTTTAAAGGCCCTCTCTTTCCATTCGATGGGGTGTTCTTATGATGTGTAGGGGTGCTGCGTGTTCGTCCTTAATCAGAAACCCAAAACTTACTTTCTGCAAAACCCTAGATCCTGAAACCCTAGGATTTATTGTGCATATTTTGTTTATGAACCCTACTTAATTAAGAATTAAGTTTATGGAATATTAATTAGGTCTAAAATTGAGAATTTCAGATCTAAGACATATTCATAATACTGGGTTCGGGCTTGGGTAGCTCAATTAGGTCTAAGCGGTTGATCAAACCGAATCAAGAGTTGGTTAGATGGGATCAACAATGCTTAAATTGACCAGCCTAATAGGATTAAGTCTGGGTCAAGATCGAGTCACGATCAAGCAAGACCTAATTAGGCTCAGAGGTTAGAGTCTGGATTGTAGGCTAACCCAATTGGTTCTGGACTCAACAATTTGGTGTCTAAGGTAAGTTTGGCACATACGATCGACTGGTTTTTAATTGGAAGCTACTCGACCTGAATGCATTCTTGTACGAGTTAATGGCATATTCCTTCCACCGGTCTCACTTACCTGGCCATATCTGTTGACACAGTTCTGATCTGAGGTGGTCAATAATCCGAGCTAACCCATGCCACTAGGTTAGTCATAATTGTTATGACTAAGCCAAGTCTAGTTTAATGAGACCTGAATCAATTCTCCCTAAGAAAAGATTAAGTCTGAGGTCTTCCACCATTGTAGATGTGCGGGCCCTTCCCGGGGTTGATTGTTCTCGGCTGGATACAGTGGCTCAGTTGCACCGGAAAGATGCAACCATGTCTATTAGGCATTGGATGCTATGGGCTGGAGGATGAGTTGGGCTCAATATTTTGGATACGGTGAGAGACTCAATTAGGAATCCAGTCTATGCAAATGGTGGGTCTGACTTAACTAAGGAGTGGATCAATATTCCGGATACGGTGAGATTCATGAATTAGAGACCAAGTTTGGGTGCACCATGATTAGAGAATCATTGAACAAGAGTTGTTCACTCATTGGCTAACCCATCACCAATAACTGTTAGGTGAGGTGATGAGTCAGTTGGTGAGACCGCACCACTCACTAGAAATCATTAATCATGGAGATTTTTGCATCTCTATAGAGGGAAGTGTAGGGATCCGAGAAAATAGTGGAAGCTAATTTGTTTAAAAATAAAATTTCTAAATAAATTGGTCAAGTCATAATTACAGTATCTAACTAGAATCTTTGACTCTCTATAGAAAAATGTCTGCGTCCAACCCATTAGCACGTATCCTGGACACACTTAGACTGACCGGACCCAATTATAAAGATTGGCTCAGGAACTATAAAATTATTTTGAATTTTGAGAAGTTAACCCATGTATTGGACCAGGACCCTCCCACCTTACCAGCCCATCCATCCACTGAATAGAGAGCGTCTCTGAAAAATGGATAGATGAAGATAATAAGGCCAGATATTACATGTTGGGCTCGATGTCTGATGAGCTCCAGTGCCAACATGAAGATATCGAGACTGCTCGCCAAATGTTGGCTCACCTGCAGGAGATGTTTGGTGAACAGAGTCGCGCAGCCAAATATCAAGTCACGAAATGACTTTTTAAGGCTAAGATGCATGATGGGCAGTCAGTCCAAGATCACTGTCTGATGATGATCAAGGACTTGGAAGAGCTTGAGAAGCTCGGATGTGAAGTTAGACTTGGATCTGCAGAATGATGTTATTCTGCAATCCTTGACTGATGCATATGGGCAATTCATCATGAATTACCACATGCATAAACTTTAAAATTCCTTGGCCGAATTAATGAATATGCTGGTCACCGCTTGAGCTTTCTATGAAAGGTTCTAAAGGACTCAGTTTTTGCTATGGAATGGACTTCTTCCAAAAGAAAGTCTTATGAAAAGAAAAAGAAGTCTGTGAAAAAGTAGAAGGTGGAAGGAGCAAAGAAGAAGAAGGACAGAGCTGAAGAAGAAGGCCGATGTCAAAAAAAAGTATTTCCATTACAACAGCGACGGCCACTAGAAGCGGAACTGTCCTACTTACCTGGCCACCCTAAAGAACAAGAAGGAAG